>VZTE01005259.1:318866-360686 GCA_013397775.1 Eulacestoma nigropectus | reverse complement strand
GGGAGTTTAAGATTGGCGCCGGAATGCACACACCCTTTTCTCCCGCCGCCATCTCTGCGTTGTCCCACGTGACTGACTTTCTCTTTCTCCCTGACCGTGCAGCCTCCATGTTCTTCTCCCTCACGTCTTTCCCCACGGGCTGCGCTGATGTTCAGCTCGGTGCGAGCTGTGCAGGCTGGAAAAGGAGGCTCCGCTGGTCCCGCTGGGTCTGCGCGGGCTGCATGAGGGGGAGAGAGGAGGCTGCCCCAGGCTGCATGAAGGGGGAGGGGAGGCTCCCTCCGGTTTCAAAAGCTGAGCCGGATGAATTAGGCTATGGGGCAGTCCACGGATAGTTTAGCTGCCTGCAGCTCTGAGGGAAGGGAGAGGGGTGAGGGGGGGCAGGAAGGAGCCCAGGCTGGGCCCGGGCCGGGTCCAGAGGCCGCCCGGAGGCTCAAAGGCCCCCCCCTTCTCCATCCGGAGACCGGGAACAAGAGAAAATTCCCGCCCTTGCACGGGGTTTAAATATGCAAAATTCGCAAAAGCGCATTGGCTTAAAAGCTTGTCAATCAACTCAGTTTCAACCCATTACATTACTACATTAAAATTTAGGAATAAATATTCTAGGTTTCCTGAAACTAAACCTGAGGTTCCTCTATCAACTACCAGATATCAGTTTCTCAATGCTCCTTAGATTTAGTGATCTAGGGGAAAAATCTTCCGTATTTCTATAAGGAGTTCCATCTGTTACTGTCTGAAGATTTCTAAGCTTATAACTAG
The DNA here is from genome assembly GCA_013397775.1 of Eulacestoma nigropectus. Taxonomy (NCBI): domain Eukaryota; kingdom Metazoa; phylum Chordata; class Aves; order Passeriformes; genus Eulacestoma; species Eulacestoma nigropectus. The sequence goes on along the minus strand of VZTE01005259.1, from coordinate 359,930 downwards.
GAACTCTAGCTCATAAATTTGCTTCCACTTCTACTCATGTCCTTCACTTACATTGTCAAAATCTGAATGTTCAAGGGTATTTATGCTATATATCTTCTGTTCAGTAGTAATGAAGATTTCTAGGTATCTAGTATCTTGCACTGTTTCCATATTTCAATATGAACATTAAATCGCTTTTAAGTAAGTAGTTAAAAATCCTTTTGTTCACAGTATATACATAACTTAGAATTTTGTGTCCAAAGAAAGATGCCATGCAAATCTTGTGTCTTGAAGTAATCTTTGGTCTTTGGACCTCTTCTGTCATTCATGATGGTTAGTGTGCAAATGAGTCTTACTTGGAATATAACTGGAAACATGAAAAATGGTCACCTTCACATAAGTTTCAATAATCATATTCTTTGCAATAAAAATATTCTTGTTACCATGAATTGTTGAATTTTCAGCAATATATGTTTTTAGGATGGAACAACTAAACGTCTTCACTGCTGAATTGTGAGAACTACATAACTTTGAGAATAAGAATGAATAGGTGTCTTAGCACTGTGTTTATCTACTTACTTTTCATTTTTCATTAGAAGTATCTTTTAAATGGAATAAGGATACCTTTCAATAGGAAAAAGCCATCACCTCTGAATATTAATTTTTACTTTAAATACGAAATATTATTCTAGTTAAAAATAGAAAATATGACTTAGTTGTCCAGAGCCTTTCATACATAATGCCATCATACCCAGTAACTACAAGCACACTTTCCCCCATTCCCACCCTCCCCCTACTTGTTTTTCTAATCAAGGACATGCTTTCTCCCCTGAGGCACGTGGGATTTTAACAATTACTTGCAGCTCTAACACCAAGCAATTTCTTCTGGGACTGCAATCTGTTAGAGTTCAATTTTCCCAGCCATAGATAAAATGATCAGAATGAATTTGTTCCTTCAGACTGAAACAGAATGAATAAACTAAATGTGATTGAAATGAACTTCTGTAGCACTCGTATGAGTGCAGGCTTCTTTTGCGCATAAGCATACTGTCACATACAAATACAATTGCTGGAGTTTCAAATAGATGTTTTCCTTCTTTTCTTCTGCTGTTTTTCATTTCAAATGTAACTTTTAAACACATAACTTTTACCTACAGAGATCATTAAGAATCCAATTATGAATGTTAGAAAAAAGTCATTGCACAAACAAGTGGGTAAAGATTGGGATGTTTTTGTGAACAAGCAAAAGAAACAAAACAACCAAACAATTCCCAAGAAAGACATGCACAAACTCCCATCAGAATTATATCTCTGCATTTACTTGCAAACTAACCATAGTCCCAAACACACTTTCAATAGAACTTGTTTTTATTTCATCAAGATTTACAAACCATGCAGGAATCTGTTTGTTGTAGGAAAGTCCAGCCAGCTTTCCAAGTAGCCTTGGGAATCAAGACTGTGACTGATATTTAGATTTTTGACTGAATTTGATTTTATTTAAATTAGTTTAGTGGGTCTAACAAACTTCATTTGGAAATTATATGAAACAGAGGAGATATTCACCCTTCCAGTAGAACATAACCTAGGTTTCCTTCCATTCTTTCCAGAACCACACAAAGAAATAAAACTACTTTTGAAGATTTACAAACCAAACTACATCTTTAGTTTACTACTTGCTTCTTACTCCTCCTTTGTGCTTGAATGTCACAATTTTCTTGTCTCAGATTTCCTTGTAATTCACATCTGTGGCTGATGTTGAAGCATTGTAAACAAATTGAAATGGTGTCAGTGTAGGTGATTCTCTTTATTCTTTGAAGAAGCTGAAGAGTAATTAATTCAATTGTTTGTATTTAATTTAATCATGTCTTGTTTTTTCTCTTAAACCGGGCGCAAATTTAGGCAATGAAACCTTCAGAGACTTCCTCACAGGCAGATGTAATACCCAGCATTATTAGCTGTAAAAAAACCTTGAAATTATTACTCTTTTGCAATAGTTGAGATTTAAGTCCTGTGAACTATTGACTTTTCTATACTAGTTATTTGCAGGGTAAAAACTCAAATAGACAGACAATAATCTAAACTTTTTTAGAGCAGGTTACAGTGTTTCATCTGACTGTGTGAATGTGGTGTTTGCAGGGAGCCAGGTGAGGCATCCATCGTCTCACTGTAGCAGCCCTTTTTGAAGGCACCTCGGTCCTAGTTCAGGTGATGCAAGTGAGACTGTCAGAGTGGCTCCTGAATGGTCAGACAGGAAATTTCCTCAACACAAGTTTGGATGATACTGTAGCAGAAGAGACCTAAGCACTGAATAAATCAGTATGAATATAAGTATGTGTAAATTCTTGTTAAACAATGAGCAAATGTGCAAATTGCACCTTATTTTTAATCTTCTTTATAGTATTGTAAAACATTTGTGGTAGGTGGTGGATTACAGTCTTTGTCTATTGAAGGACCTGAGGTGACATGCACTTAATTCAGTCTGCATGAAAATTCTAATAAAATATAGGGGTTTATATGCTATTTGAAAAGCTAAAAAATAATAAATTAGCTACTTTTCATTTCATCAAGTGTTATTAAATATGAATTACTTTTAAAGTGGTTGCTGTTCAGAGGCTGCCTTTTGTAGCACAGCCAAGTAGAGTATCCTTTGGAACACGTGAACTAGTTAGGCTAGTGCTAATAATTCTCTCTTACGTATGAAAAATAGACTGACTGACTTTTAAAGGGGCTATGGTAATCAACTGTAGTAGGACTTCATAAATTCTATTCAGCATTCTTTGCTTAGGACAGTATATAAGCAATAAGTCCAAATCCCTGAAATCTTTAGAATAAAAGATTCAAACACTTTGGGAATGCAGAAAACCAACATGAGTTTAAATGGCAGAAAAGACAGATCTGTCACTAACTATATGTTTGTCTCTTTAAGTTGGAGCAGTGCTGGTATTAATAGATATGTGAAAATATATGTTCATAACTCATGACCCTATCTTCTAGATGCTGCCAATATGCTGTCAAGGTAGCTGACCAGCTATGACATTTTGTTAATGGAGCTATTCTTTGTGTGCTTGTATTTTGGTTTCTAGGTATGCTTTTAAATAATACTCTGTGTAATTTTTCTGGTGTATAAGATGGGTTTCCCTTTAAGATGCCCATGTGGACAACACACAACAGAGCTTCCCTGCTCTCCCTCTTCTCCTTCTTGCTCTGGTAAAACAAGGTTATCTTCTTACAGCTCTTTAAAATGTGTCTCTGTAACGCACAACAAATCACATATTGTGGCAAGGAAAATAAGATTCAGAAGAACTTCGAAAAGGAAAGAGGGAAAAGTTAAGGTACAAGCTCAGAGCTTTTTCTTCTTTGAAAACTACATGCACACGCAGAGTAAAAAAAGTATGAATTTCATACTCATTCAAACTATTAACTAAATTCCTGGAAAGTTTGCATGGTTTGGCTGATTAGCAATGAAATTAAGACTTTTATGCTACAAAGTGTATTTCATTTTTTTAAAAACAAAATTGCTGCTGTCGATCCTTCCAAGTTTCATATGGCCTGCAGTGTTCAACAGTATTAATCCCAGAATTTTGGAGCTGATCATAAAACTACATGCCTTATGTATTTAAAAGAATGACTACTAGCTGCTTGATATTTATATTTTCTGTTTCTACGCTGAAAAAAAAAAGTAAGACAAAACACAACTCAAGTATTTTGAAAGGTTTGGATCAACTGCAGGTCTCAAAGGGAACTTTGTAATATTTTTCTAAATGTTCTTTAATTTCTAGAAGCGTGAATGAATCATAGATACATATGTGTAAATTTGCAGACACTTACAGACCATCTGTTCCCATGTTCACAGTGACCTCACATGCTGACTGCTATGAAAATGTATTATATTGACACAAAATACAAGGGTTAAAAAGAAGGACGACATGAACATAAAACTAAGCGTAAAGTCAAAGTACTGAAGTGTTAGCAGAAAGCCAGGTTATGAATAATAACAATTAATAATGGCAACTAGAAATACAAAGAGAAGGAATTCTTAATTGCATATGTACATGTGCAGGGAGTCTGGAGAATATAAGAATTATAGTTTTTTATTTGTGAATATGAAATTTGAAATTAATTTGTATTCCTAAAATTTCCTGGAAGAATTGCATGACTGGAAAGTTAAATTAATGGATTTTAATTCAGGTAATGAGCAGATAATGTATGCAAATTAGAAGATGGAAATTGGGGTTTACTGTATATTTTTTCAATAGAGTAAAAAAGGCAAGATGACTCCTATAAAATCTCATCTGTGTACATATGTTCTTATTTCATGTTCTTATACATTATACACAGCAAAACCTTGTATTTTAACAGTGACACTGGATTTAGGCATTTTTTATAAGACTGTGAATGAAGATAAACAGTACCCAAGAATTTGAGACTCCAAAGTCTTCCTGTGTTCGTGTCCATAAACTGTAGAATAGCAGAGAAAATCAGCAGAAATGGAGAAAAAAGAAACTTTGTAAAGAGGGAGAGAAATAACACGCCTGATATTGAAGCTGAGTAATATACTGAAGTGAATAAGCAATCATTACCAGATTGAAGAAGAGGGAACAATGAACAGATGTTTAAAATAATTCATTCTGATTAATACAGATCTGAGAAGTATAATTTTATCAACTTTCATTTTTTATTAATAAGTACTTGCTCCAAGTTTGATTATAGAAATTTATTTAAGCTGCTTTAAGGCACTGGAATTCATATGGTAAGGCATTTAAAATAGCAAAAACTTATTAAATCCACAGTTTGGAGACCATCTGATACATCTTAAAATGTTTTTCTGGGTAGTAGCTGGTGGATGTGTTTCTATCTTATTTCTACAGAAATCACTGATAGCTTTGGTGGTATTCATCATTTTTTTATCCCGTTCTTGATAGGGAACACAGAAGTGTCACTGATGAAATTTGGATGTGGGATGAAGATTGGGATAGGTGTAGGCAATTAAACACACCAATTATCTGAATTGCTAAGCAGACAAGATTAATACAAACAGCAAGTGTATCACTGCATCCTAGTGTAAACTGACTGCTGTAGAAATTACGAATTCTAAGTATACACACAGAGCAGGCATCTTCATCTTAGGAAGCAGTGACTGTGAAAAAACTTAGACCATGGAGGATAACCAAAAGACTACAAAAGAACTCCATTACATATATAACATTTGATTCCCAGTGAAGAATATGGCCAAAAGTAAGTGTTGCACTTGGCATTTATATAATTTCAGCTGTATTTCTTTGCCCAGCTCTGGCACCCAGAATTCAAAAAGAAGATTAAAAGATTGAGAGTCTTCAGAAGAGTGACAGAAAAGACAAAGGTTTAGAAAGTGTACTGCAGTAAAAGACAGCCAAGTTGTTTTTTTTTTTAAAGTTACATAGAAACTATTACACTTCAGAAGTTATATCAAAAAAAGAGAGGAATTTTCTCATAAGCAATGACTGACAAAAATATCTTAAGCTAGTGATAGGTAATTTAGAATGAAGAACTGGGCCTAGATTGCAAAAATAATATTTTAAAATAAAATTAATTAATGAAAACTTTCACAACTAAATTCTGAATTATTTTCTGTAGATTCAGTTGTCTGGAGCATATCTAGTTTTCATGGAAACACATTCTGTGATTCTGTGATTCTGTAATTTGCTGTTTAGGAAGCCCATAACTGAAGAAGATAAATCTGGTGAATGGAATCTCTTTATTTTTTCCCAGGGCATTTTTTTTAGGGCATTCCCCTGCCCAGGCCCTGACCCAGGGTTCCACAAGGAATACTGTATCCATAGAGGCACGAGAGGCATGAGTCATTTCATTCCTATGAGTCTGAGCCATTCCACACTTTAGGAAGGGAAGGCAAAATCATTGTCAGTTTCACCTGTTTTGAGTCAGGCATTACTAAGGTTTGAAACAGTAAATAGACATTTCCTACAATATAGATCAGTTCTTCAGTTTCTCTTAATAAAATGGTCATGGGCAATGATCATTTCAGTTATTAACACAATTTGCTGGCATGTACAAGTATGAAGTATAGCTACATAAGAGTTTATTGTTTCTTCTTTTTTCTTTCAATTTGTAAAACCTAAGTACTACTTCTCAGCATGATTTTATTGCCAGAAATCACTATATCTTACTGGACATGTTTGGTTAGAATACCAGGAGTCTCATTTAAGAGACCAGACACCTCAATAAATTAAAATGTATGATTTTTTTTGCTCACTAAAGTCTTTTGAATAGTCTGGTTTATTTTATTTAGAAAAGCAAAATGTATCCTTTAAATTTAAGGGAGTCAGTCTGGAAAATTTATTATTATAGTTGCTTTTACCATTGATAAAATTGTTTTTAATAATACTAGTTTCATCCCTAGCTTTTGAACATGGGGTGCATTAATTTAATATTTCTTATGGGATGAAAGAATTTGAATGATCAGTTGTTCATGTCTAATATTCTGTAAGAAAAGCTAAGTGGAACTTATGAAAGCTAAAGAAATCCTGGCTTTATCTAATCAGTATAAATGTCTTATATTAATTAACTCATTTTAATAAAATAAGTATTCTAGATTTTAGTTATAGATTCTCTTTGAGTGGAGAAAAATGACAAGAATATATCTCTGTCCCAGAAAAAATCCCTTTTTTATAAGCTTAAATTAAATGTACCTTGCTTAATCAAATCCAATGACAAATCACTATTAATCCACTACTGTTACTAATATGACCTGCTATTCTTAAATTGCAATTATCAATTCTGTTGTCAGATATTCTAAAGAATCAAAGATGGGAGTTAATAATATATCTTTGCCACTCTCGCGAGAGGCAGAACATATCTGATGTTCCTAGTAGGGACTTTGGACAGATAGAGCAATGCTTTCTGCAATTAGTTCTGGTTTCTAACATTCCATGTTCTTATACTGACAGACATTTTTTAATGAAAAAGAAGAGGTAAACAGATGTATGTGCTTTGGCAGTAGACCAAGTGTCAGGCTAAGATTCCAAAGTACCCTGAATTTTGATGCAAGTTAAGTGTTATTGTGAGTTGCCTGAAATTTTTCAGCTGCTTAATCAAATAATGTAATGACCTCCTTCAACTTTTTTTTTTATCTTCTCTAGACAAATCTCTAATGTATGTAAATTATCCTGTAATTAGAACTGCTTTCAGAAAAATAAATGATTTAGAATCTTTGACAAATAGGGAGAAAAAAAGAATCCACATTTATTCTAAAGTTCTCACCTGTGTTCACACAGATACAGTCTAGAAAATATTTCAGTTTTGGAGTTCATGGAATGCCAGCATTATGGAAAGATAATCTGAATTATACCTAAAAGTTTCATTAAAAACAATTGTAGAATTATTTTAGTTGCCATTAAAAAGAAATGAATTTTGATGTTACCAAAGTAAGCCTATCCAATAATCAGCTTTCTCTGTTTTGAAAAGATCACAGCAGTGACAGTCCCATAGCTGCTGAGGGAGGCTTCTTAGCTTCTTCAGATGTCATATTTTCTTGGATATGCACGTCTCCATTTAGAATTGAAGGTGGCCACTAAATTCTATTAGTTGATTAAGAGAAAACTTTTTTAAAACTCCAATTGTAGGTTCATAGAAGCTTAGAATTCAGATGTGTGATTTGTTGTTGTGATCGTTGGGTTTTGTCTGCGGTTTTTTTCTTGGTTTTTGGGGATTATGTTTTGATTTGGTTTGTTGTGGGTTTTTTTTGTTTGTTTTTTTTTTTTAATTTCCGATGAAATAGTTTACTCTTCAGTCCCATTTGCCTGTTTTCCTCTGAAGCAGTCATTCCCAGGAGATACAGTATCACTTTTCCCCATAATTCAGGACTTTCAGAACTTCTTGGTTGGAGTCTCAGTTTTATTATGTGAATAGTATTTCATCTAACTGAAGATCTTCCAGCATGAGATGCACAAACATTGTTTATCCAATGATTGCTTTAAAAAGCCTTTTTGATGTTTTCTCTCTATATATATCACCTCTACATAAAGAAAAAGAGCTAGCAGACAGGAAAACGAAGTAGAACTTTAAATTGGATTTGCAGTCTGGACTTGCAGGTGTTGCTAAAAGAGAGAAAAAAATCTTAAGTGTACACTGTGATTTTTCCAATATATCATAAACAGCAGTTAAATATTGTTTTTAATTACTCAATAGGCACTTGAAATGTGCTAAGGTCTAATTCCAGATCATTTTTGTAATGAACATATGCTTGAAAATAAATTAGATGAGTGCATTTAAGCTAAATCTGAAATTGATGTTTTAAATAGTTGCCTGGAGGGTAAAATTATACTAATAAAATTATAGATATATCTATATAGTTATATTAATGCTAATAATTATTATTTTATATCTACTTCTGAGATATAGTGGGAGGGGACAGTCTTTGTTTCCACCAAGTGAAAACATATATTTCTAACATCAAATGAGATGAAAAATGTCTCATCTAATTTTATATTTGGGTTATAATTAAACAGCAGTAAAATCTGAATGAAATTCTATTATTACATATTATGCTTGTATGAAGTGATATCAAATATTGCTGGTATTTATTATGAATTCCATTAAAAATTTCTGTAGTGTTCAGGGTCCAACAATAGCATGATGTTCCAAGGTTACTTATTTTTTTTTTTTTAGAAGTATGAGAAATAAGAGAAAATGCAACTTACATTTTCATACTCTTAACTCTGTATGTCATTCCAATTTTTAGATAAAAAGTCATCTAAAAGAAAAAATGTGTTATTAAAGGAATGCCTCAGTATGATAAACTTAATTGACCTTCTCAAAGGACTAATATAAGTGAGAATAGAAATACTAAGTCTGAAGGAAATTTAGAATCCAGGCAGAGACTGATTGATATATTCCCAGAGTGTGTTGGTGTAAAAGATGGACAGAAGGAAAAATGGCAGAAAAGAAATTGAATGTGTAGAAACAGATGTGTCAAAATCCTACTGTAATGAAGAGGGTTGTTCTGCTATGGGACTTGAGGGAAGGGGTGAAATGCTTATTTCCAGTTTTTAGAAAAATAATGGTCAATATCCCCAAGAATTACTCTTAAATGTTGGGCTTATATCTAAGTATAAGCAGTGGTGAAATTTTCTGACTGGGCAGAACACTTTTCTAAATGTAAAGAAAATTTAAATAAATTTAATATTATGTAGCAACTCCTCAGTGAGTTGTTGCTTGTGAGCATTTCCAATTTTATGGAAAAAAAGATTTTATTAAATTAACATCTAAAAGTTAGCTGTAAAATGACTAGCGAAGTGTTTATAGAACATAAAACTTTTTCATTCTTTTTAGCATAGCTGCAAAAATTCACCTCTTCTAAAGAAATAAGGGGTACAGGTAGCAAGCAATGATTTCTTCCACTTCCCCCTTAAGGTTACAAAATAAAATATTAGTATGGCTAACGATATTTTTTCTTTCTCTTTTTCCTGCTCTCCTATAACATAATTGAAACTGAAAAGGCATTGATGAGAATAAATTAGCATTTAACGCATAGGAGGGAGAATCTTTCAGAACTGCAATGAACTGTTTCTTCAGTAGCATTGTAATTTTAGTCTTGTTTCCTACTACATATAAAATTGAATCATATGAAAGTCAAGTTTTAGTATTTTTTTTCTCTAATTGGCTAGCAAAATAACTTTTCTTGTGGTAAACCGGGACAGAACCAAGACCCTGAGATTAGCTCATTTGGTTAGAGCACATTGCTAAAAACACCAAGGTTGTGGGTTTTATCCCTGTACAAGCCATTTACATTAGTGTTGGACTTGATCCTGCAGGATCCCTTCCAACAGAAAACATTCTCTATGTACCTTCTTTAGGGCCTGATACAACAGTTGTGGTTGCATTTAGCATAATTCCTATGAAAAAATTTTCCTGTTTTCGTTCATTGGAAAGTTCACAGTCTTGTCTGACAACCAATGCAAACATACATATATCTACATGTTTTCTAATTAATTGTCTTTAAAAATGCATAATAAAAATAAAAAAGAAAATAGATAAGGATTATGACAAAGATGAGATATCATGAAAAAAATTACCATAAAGTCTGCATTTATTAGTGCTGGGTTGATGAATCTTCATCTATTTTTGGAATTTATTTTTTTTCTCAGTGGCTTCATAGAGTCAGAAAAAATTCATGCTGATCATTTAGCCTCATTTCCAGCATAATGAGACAAAGACCCTATTATTGTGACATGTTTCATACTGCTTTTGAGCTACCTAACAAAATCTTGACCTAAAAAACTCCAGTCATGAAGAATTTAGCTTCTTCTTAGTTAATTGTTCTAATGAAAAATGGCCTTCTACTGTTTTGGGTTTTTTTTTAAATGCAGGACTATAAAAACTTGCTTTTATTTGCAGTATATGTAGTTTTACTCCAGCTTGATGCTTTATCATAACCTTATATGCCAGACTGGGAGCTCCCTATTTGGAAATTTCTATACCCTAGAGATGTCTTTAAAGACTGCATAAAATTGCTCCTGATAAACTGAGTTGACTGAGCTCCTTGAAACAGGACTTGAATAGGAAACAAATATATATATTCACTTTTTAATGCTTCTTATAAATGTGTTTGAATACTCCTCAGTATTTTGCTAAAGTTTCTGCAGTTTTTTTGCAGTCTGGACAGACACACTGGATGCAATAGCTGTGTCACTGGTGCAGAAAGTAGCTTCTTGTGATGGGTTGACCGTGGCTGGACATCAGGTGCTCACCACATTTATTTCTCCCCTCCTCAGCTGGGGAGGGGAGAGAAAATACAACCCAAGGTTCTTGGGGCACAGGTGCCTCACCACAGTCTTCACCACTGGCTGCAGGGGAATCTCTGCTCTGGCTCCTGGAGCACATTCCACCCCTCTTTCTTCACTGATCTTGGTCTCTGCAGGGCTGTTTTCCCCACATGTTCTCACTCGTCTCTCTGGCTGCTAATGCCCAGGGATTTTTTAATCCCTTCTGAAATCTGTTGTCCCAGAGGCACTACCACCATTACTGATGGCCTTGGCCTTGGCCAGTGGTGGGTCCATAAATAGTAATATTAAAGTAATATTCATTATGTCTCATTGTGGGATATTCTCGGTTGGACGGCGGGGACGGATGGAGACGAGAGATCTCTGAAGTCCGGTTTTAGAGCATGAGGTTTATTGCTCAGGGCTTGGGTATAGGGGGCCCGCTTAAAGCAGCCAGCCGCTGCTAGAAGCAGGCCAAAAAGTGTGAGGTAATAGAGAGAGAGAGTGAAGAAGAAGACGTGCAAGAGAGTATGTAAGAGATGTAGGAAGGCTAAGAGCGAATGTATAAGAGGTAAGAGAGAGGTGTAAGAGAGAGAGGTTCTCACTTACAATACAATAAATCTTCTTCTGTGTTGAATATTCTAAGTTTCATCAACCAATCTAGTACAAGATACAAATCCTATAGTGTTTACATACAGCCTATAAGAATCATTGCATTACCATACTGCGTTATATTTTAAACCCTAAAAACTACTCTTTGGACCCCTTCTGCCAAGCTAGCAGGGTCTGCTTTAACCCTTGGACCCTTGTGCTAGCAGAAGGTATTGTTCAATCAAAGAGGATTACCTTCAGTCGGCTATACCATTGTTTCCCAGTTGTTCATTAACTAAGGCCTGGTATCTCAAAGTATGCTTTCATTTCAATGTCACTTATAGTTTCCATATTCTCAGCATCTTTTGCCAGGCAATCATATTTATAAGGCTTTCCTGTTTCATTTTCCCCAACATCTCATGAACTTAATACAAGCTGGACAGGATCCCTTATATGTAAGAAACCACTGTTTTTAATTTAACAGTCAATTTCCGGCTTTCAGCTGGAACGAAGTTTAATATAAAATATATTCTGTTGCAGGCTAGCAAATACTCATTTGTTTATATTTTTGTTGATTAATTCTTACCAAATTTCAGAGGATTTTTTTAGTGCTAGAGGCATCTTGTCCATCATATCACCCTTCACTCCCTCTGAAGCCCTACAAATCATCTCACATTTTTTCTTATCCTATACAGAAGCCCCTGAAGTGTGCAATCACATGTTCTCTGCTGTGCTTAGGGAGTTTGTAGCTCACAGTGTACAAAAATAATGAATAGGTTGATTTATGTAAAATATTTTTTTTGCTAGGGTAGATAAACTATGTTCTTTGAACTGTAGCATGTATTCAATGCACCAGATATAGAAGATAATTTAATTGTCATAATTAATGGCTGCTGCTGATTCTATGGCATGCACATGTCTTTTTTAAGAAGTGATAGAAGTCCAAGGACAAAGCTGAAACCTTTGGATATATTTCTGGCTAGATTGACACCAGGCACCATTGTAGTCCAGTAACTTATGCTGAAAGTTAAAAGCTAAATAACACACCTAGTTGCCTCAATTTTTTTACAAATTCACCCCAAACAAATAAACATCTAACCCAATTCTGAAATAATTACATGTAGCCAGCAATAACACTCATGTCTCTGCTTCGGGTAAGTTATTCTTTCCTTTTTAATCTGCATATTTAAGTTGCACATGAAAAATAATGATTTATAAGGGTTTGGGGTTTTTTTAAAGGATAGATTATGCTTAGTGAAAACTTTACTTTTCACAGCTTGACTCTCGAAAGGAGGCATTTACCGCAAGTAGGAATTCCATGGGCTGTGCAGGAACATTAGATGAGCTGGTATCACTCTTTTCCAGTAAACCACTCTGCTCTTTGCCTCAACCAGTGGTCTATAATCACTGATTTCTTGTCTTACTGGATGTTAGCCACTTCAGCAGCTGTCTATCCTTGAACTGAGGAAAACATCCACAGTAAGCTCAAAGGAAAAACAGGTGTCTGTTCTAATGAAGATCAATTCACCACAGAATTAAGACTATGAGAAAAAACACCAAGTTCACCTTCCTCCAGTCAAGACCTTTGGAAATATAATAGACCTTTCATCTGATGAAGAGGCTTGAGGAAAACAAAAGATTTGCTTTGCAGACAGAAACTGTTGTCTCTGCACAAAGCTGAAACAGACCCAGTACTACACACTACACAAGCCTTGTACATCATGATATCTTTATTTTAAACACAAAGGTTTATGAGAAAACAATTAGGCAAGCTTTTCTTTGGGGAAAGTAATGCATTTGCTACTGCTTCTCTGGATATCAAATTAAAAACCCACGAACAGCAAACAATAGATCTACTAACATTTTCATCTATTTAATAACAAAAGGTTTCCTAGGACAAGAGTAAAGAGGGCTTTATATAATTCAGCTTCAGAAATTTCTGATAGATTTAAATCACTTTGGTTCTAGAGACTTTTATTGTAGATATAAAACTTGTTTTAAAGGTAAGTAGATGTTGTAATATTTCCCTTTACAGGGTTTTGTAAAATACAAGCAGGTCAGGGTGTGTGATATATTAATATTGGTTGCCTTTATAGGTTTTATATTTTCACTGCCTTATTTAAGATTTCACTGTATTGAAGAGAGAATTACTTGCCTAAAATGTAACCATTGTCACTTTTTACTCAATACGGCCTCAGAGTTTTACTTTTCTGACCCTTAAACCCGCAAACTAAGTGGAAAATATACCTAATCTACTTTCAGAAAACCATCAAAAGCTGATTCAGCTGCTAATATTATACCTCCCAAAGTTCCCTAAATACCCAGTGCTTCTTGTAACCCTCTTAGAAAAATACTAACAATCCGCCGAAAATAATTTTGAGAGTTCTCCCATAGATAGTAGAAACTTACAGTGATATAAAATCAGCCTTGTTATTCCAAGTGTCATTAAAGTCTGCAGGCTTTGCTGGCATTTGAAGTTTTTTTGGAATCAAGTCTTACAGGGATTTTGTTTGAGCTAAAAGGAAGGTCTCAGAGCAGTGTCTGGTATTAGAAATTCATTCAGTTGCAAGGTTGTCAGGCACATAATTCCGTGGAAGTGTCAATTCATATATGAATGGTTCTACACAGCCTGGTAAATTTGAGTCTCATCTTAGTGGTACTTGTAGGGTTTTTTGCTCCAGAGCTGACAAAGATTGTTATCAATTTAAAAATTACTTGAAATATTGCAAAGTGTATTCATGAAAGTCCTACAACTACACTTATACTACCATTCCTGATCCAGTAAATCCCTTTTGCTACCAAAATGCATATTCCCTGGGATTACTAAAAAGTCAGTCTCTGTCTCTTTTTCTCTACATGTAAAATGTAGTTATTTAGTATTTGCTACAGTGTTAGTTCTTGGTGTTGGGAAATTCTTGCCTTTGTCATTGTTGAGAAGGTAACTTAGAAATCTGGTTTTCATCATATCTGTGAACAGACTTCTAAAACGCAAAACACTGGAAACATATTTTAAAGGTTAAAGCTCAAAATCATAGTTTAATTAAAATTTTGTCCTCAGATATAGTTCTTATCAGAGCTTGCCTTTTTCAATTTTCCAGTCTGATGACTGAGGAGCAGATGGGCAAATCTTGTGACACTGACTTAAAAATATTTTTGGTTTTAATGTATTTCAACAGCTTGTGTGTTTTGTTCTCTCTTAATGTCTTGGAGTTCTTCCTCTATAAATTCTGATGAATCTGTGAAAGATATTGGGGTTTGATTTTTGTGACTTCGGTACTTTTACCGGGTTTGATTTTTGTGACTTCAGTACTTTTACCAACATAAAGAGTCCAAAGAATTGCTCAGCTTCTTGCAGAAACATCTGAATAACGTGGAAGAGAGGTTGAGTAAATAATAATAAATCCCAAATACACTCTGGGTTATTTATTTTTCAGTGGTGATTCTGAGTAATGTTGTGGCAATATGAACATAGATTTTCTTGGTATCCTTCAGATTTCATAATTTGCACCTTATGAAGTTCTACAGAGGGTAGAGGAAAAGAAATTAATTTATTTCTTTTAGCTTCTCCATTAAGCTTTCCTTGCTATAGATGTTCCGTGTTAACTATGTGACAAAATGCTGAGGGAGCTATGATAAGGACACCTTAAAGTGGGGCTTGTCTAGTGTTGATTTTTTTCTCCCTAATTTTCAGGAACTATACCAATTTGCTTTTCTCAAAGATTACACTTTTGCAACTGGAGTCAAACACTGAATTCAGCGGGGTTCAAAAATTTCAGGCTACGTGGTGACTGACCACCACTCTATTTTCAGGTTACTGAGAAACAAACAATGTAGATGATGCATCTATTTTTTCTTTTTCTTTTTTTTTTTTTTTTCACCACAGACTATAGTCTGCAAAACCACATGTTTAAAATAATTCCAAAATCGTTCCTAGGACTGCTGTGATTTTTTTTTTCCAGATCATTCTAGTACTTGTGGACTGCTGTTTCAGTAGTTTCACACATCAAAAACAATGTGAAAGATGTTTAAGGCCATTTAACACTGTATTTTAGACAATTCTGTAATAAGGTGTGTCTATGTTTATTTTTATTTTAAAGGAAAAGGAGCTACAGTTCTGTGAAAAACAGCTCTAGCATGAACTCAGTCTTTAGAGTAGTCTTCCATATTGTGTATGCACAGGTTTGGTTCAGGTCTTTGAAAGAACTGTTAAATTCTCCTGACACTGCCAAACCATTCTTTCTACAGAGTTGCCTTCTCAGGGCTCACACTTCGATATCTTTCTTCTTTTTTCTTTAATCTTAGCAGCACCTTAGACTAGATCTTCACCATACCTGAAGTGAGGTCATTGCTGTACTCTGTATTGAACATCATCGTCACTACTCAATGAATTGTCCTTCAAATGCCCTGTCCAAATAATTCACCTGTGAAATGCAGAACCATGCAGAACCATGGGGAGGGGGGAGGGAGGAAGATCCATGACCCCTTCTTATTGCTACAAATTGTACTTTTGGATTTCTAAAGTCTTATAAAGGGGAATTCACATGAACAATACTGCATCATTTTTTGAAACACATCCAAAGAGTGCCTCTCTCTCTGCCAGATGCAGCTGATGGAGTAGCTCAGACCTATCTGCTATTAAACACCTTCACATGTGGGGACATACACCAAAGGGAGATGTGAAGTCTTCTATTATTTTTATTCTTTATTATTTTTAATTTAATAAATACAGATTTTAAAGAATAGTATTTTATTTGTTTTATGAGTATGGATAAACATGAAAGTCAGTCTTGTTTAATAAAATAATGAAAAGTTACCTTAAAAGCAAAATAGGATGATCTTGCCTTGGGAAACTGCAAGGTGCACTGCAAATTTTTATCTCCGGATCCTGCTGTACCACATGAGTGAACATGTGAGCCCAAATCAAGAGTACACTGCTGAAAATTCTCCACTGACATAATGTTTCAAAACTTTGAAACTATGTTTCTGGTTTTAGTTTTATTAATAACTTGCACACCCTCAATTTATGAGCTCTAAGATTTTTTACAGAAATCCAGGGTTTGATAAAATGTGAGAATTACTGGAATTTTGATATGGATTTTATCAAAGCTTTAAGGATCAATTCATTCAAACTTCAGATATGATATGACTCACTTTCTTCACCGTGTATTCATGACTGACTTTAATTAAATTACTGAAGAGACAGAGCATCCAAAAAGTCAAAAGAGAAATATCCATAAAAGGTGTCACCTACAGTTACTGTCAATAACTTTAGGTTTATGAAACTTCACAGCTTTGCAATTATTCTAAACATGGCAAGAAGTTTTCATTAATAGTACTTTTGTTAGAAAGAAGTCACATATAGATAACAAGAATTTGATGAAAAATCACGTTTTTTTCTTTTTTTCCTGATCTTTTAAAACACAATTCTCTTTATACATTGTTTCTATATGTCTATTCTTTTATATATAAAATTTTAAGATAAATGTACATAATTACACTTAGATAAAACCTATAATCGTTTTTTATTTTGTCACTTAATATACTCCATACATATTAATATGTTGAAGAACGTATTTTTTTCTTTTATTATTTTTTTCCTCCCTTACCTACTCTTGGAGTAGTTTAAAATGTGAAATGTTTCCAGAAACAGGAAAACCTGAACAATTCAATCCAGCTAGGTCTTGATTTTGAAAAAAAATGTAAAATTAAGGTTATTTATTGCCTTGTATATTTATGGAGATTTGACAGACAAGAATTTATCCTTGTCTAGTATGTAACTTGTTCTAAAAACAGGAAGACTAGTGATATCATTCAGAGCATGAAATTCAGTGTTCTTCCAAAGACTTTCAGATTTGTTTTGATTTCTAATAAATAGGAATTTCTGCCTCTCATATAATTTAGGACATGAAGACATGAGTAAACAAATGTGTCATGTGATGAAAACTTAACTAGTATTGAAATAATTACTGCAGCTTATTTAAGAATTAAAATACAAACCTTCTGTCCTTTAATAGCTTGATATCCTTTTTAGTTTTCCCAGAAATGTCACCAAATCTGGTTTTGTTTTGGTATCATTGTTTATTTGTTATGTCCTATTTTCTCTAATTTCATGTCTCACAGCCTGTGTAGCACAGCGAATGACATGGGTTCTTTAGTCTTTCCTTCTCAGTTATTGTTTTGTTAAATAGTCTGTAGTCTGTAATTGATGTTTACAAAAATAACTGTTTAAGGTTTTGTTTATTTGTTTCATTATACTGCAATATAGATTTCTAGGATAATGGAAATTTTTCAGCATCCTATTTCAGCAATGTATTTTCATTGTATGCCAATGTTTATGCATGAAACATCCTACTTACTTGTTGTTAGATGACAAGCATCTTGTCAAGTATGCATGACTGACTTTCTTCTAAGAATATTTAAAATTCTTTATATGAAGATCTTTATATGACTAGATCTCCTCAAGTAATTCAGTGAGGGGAAAAAACACGTTACTGAATATTTGATGTCCTAAGTACTTCTTTATGGAATTTTGTTTTCCTTTTTTGCTTTTTTTTCTGCTCTTTAGTTATTTATGCCCTTCTTATATAGTAATAGTGTACTGGTAACATCAAGCCAATATTTAGCTCCTTGAAAAGAGCATTTTGACCTTGGAGAGATAATGAATTAGAGATTAAAATACCGGAAGCATCTGAACTCAGGGTGTTTCCCAGGACTTGGTAATAGTCAAATCATTTTGGTGAAAAAAGTGTTACGCTAGTGCAATATTTGAATGTAATGTATTCAAACATGTATCAGGTTATTGCAGATATTTCTCTGTTATTTTCCTTGCATTGGTCTGTGCTGTACGAGGTATAGGACCATGAAACAGCTGAAAACACCATTACTAACTATATATCTTGAAGAAAAGATATCTGACACTGTGAATATACAATTGTAACAAAGCTTTCTGCAGGCTTACTAAGCTCAGTTCCTCAGCAATTGTAGCGCACAAAGAAAGCCTGATGTAGCTGACTAAACTAATTCTGGTTTTGAGAGGTTTTGTTTATACTCCTCTGCTGGTACCTTTAAGTACGTTTTTTTTTTGCTGGGCATATATGTCTATTTGTGTCGCATGTACTGGCATCAAAGCAAAAATTAAACTGTAGATTTTGACTGGGAGTATAACAGCTATATTTTCATAATGTTCACTGTATCAAGAGCAAATAATTGAAAGACAAGAAAGTCACAATATATTGCGGGTCTTCAGGATTGTCTTTCTTCAGCAAGCCCTTGGCAAGGAAGGGATTTTGGTTTTGTTTTTGTGTTACAGTGAAGAGTCATATTGTAATGACTCTTCTGAATCTTATGCCCAGTTCTAAGAACCTTACAGAGTAATCGGAGTTTTAGGATGAAAGATCTCAAATTTTGCTGGTGAGGACCTGCTTACAAAACAGGTTAAGCTATATTGTAAATGTCAGAATACTAACACACTGAAGGATACTTACTTATTATCAAATCCACTCTTTTTGTGTCATGGATAATTTTTTCCTAATTATGTTAAACCCTATTTCACTATTTCTTAAAAAAATTGCATCCCTTAATTAGTCCCTTTCAGTTAAAGATTCTCGTATGTTCTTCCAAGGCAAATTTTTCAAGTTTCAGAACACTTCATGTATACCAAAAGAAAATATTTTTCTATGTGCATAATTTTTGTTTCTGTTTTGATTTGCATCTTTATAGGATATTTTAACACAAGGGATTTATCTACACCTATCTCTAGCTAATCGACAGTGTGGATCTACATAGATGTTTTATTTTTGCTGACTGGCACTTAGTTTGGTGAAAGATATGTTAGCATTGCTGATGCAACATGGACAACCAATTAACAATGAGGTGACCTTTTTCTTTCATTATACGATTGTAATTCAGTAGTGCATCTAATGAGCATCCAGAGTTCCTGAGAGCCTCTACTAAAAAAGCATTGTCATCTCTGATGAACATTCTGGTGGCTGAAGTAGAGTTTTTGATAAATGTATACTTTTTATCAGCCTTTCTCTCTGGGACCCATTAGGAAAGATTTCACACTGTGACTCATTTAGGGAGCTTAAGATGTAGAAATACATTGAAATAAAACTGGCACTGAGCTCCAAGCCTAAATATAGGGCCATACTTTTACATATACAGGTAATAAGATATAAAGATATAAAGATCGTTTAGGCATGCAAATGTGTTATAACTGCAGCATGTTTATTTGGGGATTTCAGAGACCTCTTATTTTTGTGAACCATGTTAACATTTTCATACACTTAGCACAGTCCATATGAAGAATAGGCAGATTGGTGTTTTGATGCACAAATATCTATCTGCAAGATTTGTTGGGCTACAGAATGATAGGAAGAGCTGTAGTTTATAACTAATTCAAAGGAGGATTTTTGCCAATTTTTGTCTGTATGAAATCTGAATGTATTCTCTCAGGATCAGGGAGAAGAACTGCATTTAGGAGGAGGCTGATGCTGAAAATCTTATGAAGGTTGTGGCAACAAAAGTGACATAACTCTCACAATGGGGAAGATATGGGTTGGTTAGAAATATTTAACAAAAGTTAAAATATTTTGTATAAATCCTTTTCATGAAACACAAGAATATCTCCAAGATAAGTGAAGGATAGAAGATAAAGCTGACCTGTAACAAAGTTGTCAAAGCAAGTGTCTAAAAAGAAAGATGGTAGAGGTCAGTGGACAGGTGGCAAATGAATAAAGTGCTTGTACAGTCTCTCACCTTTACAGAAGAGTTTTGAGAGAGAAGAATAAGAAAGAATCTGAGAGAAGAATGATAAAAGACAAGTGATACATATCTTTCCTTAGAGGCCTGACATTAATGAGCCTGTAATGGGCTTATTAGACTAAGTTATCTTTTGCTGAAATATGTAAAGTAAGCAGTTATGCTAATAAGAAAAGGAGTAGCAGGACAGATTAAAAAGGGAAGAGTCAAAAGTAAAATGTGGAACTGTGCATTGCTAGTCAGTTATGAGCAGTTTGACCATGAAACAGATAAAGTTTGGGATTATAGGACCTTGATATTTTCAGCTATGTAGTTTGAAAACTAAATTGTCTCCTACAAGATGATGTATTTCTTACACAAACATTACCCCCCAAAATATTGGTTATATATAAGCACAAATATTCACATAAATTTTTCAGTTTGACCAGTTTTACAAAAAGTATGGTCTAGCTTTATTTCTACATAGTTGCTGTCTGCAAAACCATGCACTAACCTCATCAGCTGAAGTTTAAACTAAAGTGCAGCAGTTTAGGATGTGGTTTAATTTAGTTAGGTTTCATCTTTGAAGTTTCACTCAAAATGATTTGCAGAGTACTTGAATCCAGGATAGTATTTTGACAGGCCACTCTTCCTGGACCACTGCATGCCTTGCCACAAGTTGAGGACCCTCTCTGTAGGCAATGGAATCCTGATCATGGTATACTACAACTGCCTCCCAGCATAACCCACTGGGTTACAAGGCCCACAATTTGGGTGCCCTCACCATGTTATAGAACTTCTAGGTCTGTTCCATGAAATCTCAGAAGAGCTGAGGTTGGCACTCATGTCTGGGCATTGTATAGTCCAAGCCCACTGCTCATATCAGGGTCAGCTTGAGCAGGTTCTTCATGGCTTCAAATAACAGGTTTCCAATATCTCCAAGGACAGAGACACCACAGGTTCTCTCAGTAACCTGGTCCAGTGTTCGACCGCTCTCACAGTTAAGTCTCTTCTCACGCTTAAATGGAATTCAGTTTGCGTCTAATGCTTCTTGTCCTGCCACTGGGTGCTACTGAGGAGAGTATGACTCTCTGTTCTACACCCTCCCATCACGTGTTCCTACTCTAATACTGGGAATGCCTGCTTCTGGGCAGGCACCAATCTATATAGAAGGAAGAATGATAATTCTTTTAGTGGTTCTTGTTGCAGAGCTATACTTTAACCTGGAAGACCTGTTGTTTTGGGAAAATCTAGAAGAAATAACAACTGGAAAAACCTAGGATATTTTTTGTCATGGGAAGTTTGAGAGGAAAATTATTCATTTCATTTGGACCAAAATCGAATAATTAAAAAGAAAGAACTTAATACCTGCAGGTGCCTGTCAGAGACTGAAATATTGTAGTTTATGACTTAAACATTTTTGTGAAGGACTTTTAAAACTGTATTATAAAAGCTGCAGAGAAGACTACCTGAATGGGACTCTGAGAGACCCTGGACCCACTCCCTGATGAAGATAAGATAAAGTAACAACTCAGGGCTGGAGACATTCTTAAAGCATAAGCTTAACACCTCCAAGGTGGAGACCACAGCCCCAGGGCTATCAGCTGCCAGGCTCTGACAGACCCTCGTACCAAAGGGTGGGGAGAGAGGCTTTGGGTGTGTGCTGGAAAAGCCTCTGGTGAGAGGCACAGTGACCACACATCCTCCCCTGTGCAGAGGAGCCCAGCTGAGGGGCCCTTCACCCGGGGGGGGGAAGCTTATCCCCAGCAGAAGGNATCCGCAGCAGAGGGGGTGACATGGCCCATCAAAGGCCCCTCTAAAGGGGTCCCCAGACCCTGCACCGGAGCACCAGAGATGATGTAACAGACCCTCAGTGTTGCAAGGGACAGTGTGTCAAGCTGGCCCCTGCAAGGGAGACACGTGGGCGTTCCCACCTGCCCAAAGCGTGTATTAATCCACGGGACTCCATACTCTTTGGCATGTGGTGGCGTGTGACAGCACCTACGGGGACCCTCACCACCAGAAGAGCAGATGGAGGGGAGCAACGAGACATCGCTGGGACCCTTGGAAGGGTGATATTCTTCCACCTAAACCCTGTCATCTCTCCCTGTCCCCGCACCCTCCCAAGCTTTCTTTCTTTCTTTCTTTCTTTCTTTCTTTCTTTCTTTCTTTCTTTCTTTCTTTCTTTTTCTTTCTTTCTTTCTTTCTTTTTCTTCCTTTCTTCCTTTCTTCCTTTCTTCCTTTCTTTCTTTTCTCTTTTCTTCTCTTAGCCTCTTTTACTATTAAATAAAATACATCAATTTTTTGGCTCTAACATCTAACCTTGTTTGGTTTTAATCTCATTTTTGGGAATATTTTGAACCTTCTAAGTTCTTTCTGGTTTATACACAGAGACTTAGTTTTCTCTGCTCTTCTGGATTTAAACCGGATGGCAACAGTGCCTCATAATCTTTACTGGTACACTATCTGCACTACCTAGACCCATCACATTTATATATCTTCCCCCCCTTGATGCATAATTATGCCTATAACCTTATTAGACTAGTTAACTATATAATTTAAGTGCACCTGAAAATTGTACAAGTATTTCCAACAAAATTGGGGAATACCAATTTGGGGAAACATTGGTAAAATACACTCATGCACTGAATGGGAAATGTGGAATGAGATTTGTGAATGGAATAAGTATAAGAGACAACTGAGTTGGTTTTATAACTGTTATTTAGTTCTGGGTTTTCCTTTCCTGATCAGTAGGACTGCAATCTCTACCATTTTGTTTTTTAATACATTCATTCATTAATTTCGGCTTGTTGCTTAAGACCAGATTTATAGCTGTATTTGCAAAGCTGCTATGCTAATTCAGAGCTTAGCCACATTTTATATTTGAATGCTGATCAGCATGATATTTTTATTTTATGGCTCTGCTTTCCATTTAATTTTATTGGATATCATTGAAAGTCATAGATATTATATGCTCAACTCCCAAAACTATTGAGAACGCCTAATATTTAGGAGGTTTTGATTTGGCACTGAAAGCATGTGTGTTTATAGAATAGAATTTATAATAGAACACATTTATTTACATATTTAAATGAATATTTATCAGGAGTTTTTTTCAAACTTGGAATATGCTCACTGGAATAACTTTGGGTCAGTATCAATAACTGTACCGTATGTCTCTGCATTTCTGAACCAGGTGGCTGGCAATCATGTCTCCAGATGAGCAGTGGTTCAGTGACAGCAACAAAAAGCCCTCTTGTTCTGTGCACACATTGCCACAAAAAATCCCTGTTTTCTTCTTTAACGTTTTGTTTATTTCTGAATACTCTTTTAGTATCAAACATTCTGCTGCTTGATGATAATTCAGTATTGGATAGCTAGAATTTCTTTCATATATGATTGAAAGACAGATATTGCTAAAGGAAGAACATCAATATTAGCATTAGCTTCTCTGCAGTGTTTGCTAAGTTACTAGTATTGTATCTTTCTTGCCAGAGTACTTGGTCTAGTAGGTGCTGTATCATGTATTTGCTAGATTTATATGTCTCTCCATAGTCAGAATAAACCTTTTTCTGTAAACCCTACTCTTTCCTACCTATGTTGTAGAAAGAAATCTTTTTCACATCAATTGTTCAGAGTCTGTACTTTACACATAGGATTTTTTTCATTCCAACTTTTAGTTTCTTTCCTTGGACTCCTAGAAATTGTTACAGCCAGTAGATAGAATTGGTCTAATATTTTCAAAGACTTTTCTTCAATGTAATCTGTGACTTTATATGTACTAATACTTCCCTCAAATATTCCGCTACAAAGAAAGTCGTAAAGCAGTTTTCAGGGTTTTTTAGTTTGTTTATTGGTTATAACTTTCAAGTTACTTCAAGATATTACTGTGTGCATTTTTTTACATATCTAATAAATACTGTGTATAATGTGAATTTTTAATGCATATGTTTCCCTAAGTGTCTTTAAAAAAAAAATAAAAAGCTTAAATCCTCTCATTGGAAGTTTCATACTCTAAGTTAAAGTATATGGAGTTGTTTATTTCCCTCAAAGCTTGAGAAGTTCAAATGACACACAGACACTTTATCTAAGTTGGCCTGTTATGTTTTTTTTGTAGACATAAACTTAGAGAGAGATATTTTTAAGGGCATGGAGAGTTCTGGTTTTAATGCAACTTCATCCAGGAAAAGATCGTAGTTTTGTTTCGGTCATAAATCTTGAACTTAAATATTATTTATTGTTTTAGAGGGGAAATTTTTCTTTTACAGATAAACTTGAATTAGTACTGGTACAGGTACAGGCTGTGTTTTTGAGAGACTCCCATACTGTTCTTATTTTGACTTTGTCTTCACTTTGACCAGTTACATTTTTTTTTCTGCACTTTAACTAAAAAAAGACAAAACTCTAACAACATGATTGGCTTATTAATACAACATTATGTTTATCATATTACCTGGTGATCTTTGTCTGTGCTGTATACTTTGGCAAGAAATGTGTAGGGACTTGTATTATTTGATACTCTCACATGAGACCGTGTCTATTACTTCCAAGGATATTTTCGACATGAAATGTGATTTTCAGAACTAACCGGTGAGTGACTGCTGGACAAATCCAACCTGTTCTGTTGAGACAAAAATAGTAAGGTGCTATTCAAAAAAATGCTAGCTGAGCAGGTCGGGAGGAACACCTTATGTAACTTTCATCACAGAAGAAATAAAAGTCTGAAGTTCTTTGTCTCTTCCACAAGTTCAGGAAACTCTATGTCAGAGGAAGTCTCAGAGATTTTATGGACGTTTAAACATGAAACAAACAAATTTTGCATGCATACTATTAGCGTGTTGCATTAATAAGTGCTTGCCTTTTATACACATCATCTCCACAATCAGTTATTTTGCCTTGTCTTCTGAGAATCTGTTCCTATATTAGGTATGTAACTTAATATATTCCTCACAATCTGCGAAAGAGTATAAGAAAGGGCTAAGCACAGGCTTACCTAGACAATAATGGTTCTTGCTAATTTATCAAGTTATTCAGGAGTGTTTGGTATATCTCTTCTATGAGACAGGATATCAAATACAAAGGCTGAGCAAGGGACATAACAGAAGTACTGAAAGCTAACCTGTCATCTATATTGCTTTATTACATATACAATGAGATTTCTGAGAGTGCTCCTGTCTATTGTGTGTATTGTATCAATAGTTAGCTCCAACAGGGAATAAGAGTTTTAAGTTCACCACCAAAATTCTTCCTCTTGCCTCCTAAAAGAACCTGTGAGAAACCCAAATTCAAAGTACTTGAGAAACTCTGAATTTATGCATTATCTTTCACCTGTCTTCCAAAAGCTTTGAGACATTTTTCCTAAAGGTTTCCCTTGTTATGCATAACAAAAATCTTAACTAGACTTGAAATGCCAACCTAGAGCACTCTGTCACAGAGAATAGGACAGATTGATTTTAGTACTAAAGCATTCAGTAAATTGTGTTATATCACTTATCTTTATTTTAGTTTTTGTTTATTTTGGATTTTTTTTATTGTTTGGATGGTAAATTTTCATCTCATAAAAATACGTACCTAAGTGCAATATAAGGGGATATTTCCTCTAAAAAGTCTATTTACAGAAGTAGTCTTGATATACATTTAGAAGTTCGCTTTTATAGTTATTAAAAATTCAAGTTTGTCAGCATAAAAAGTTCGCCAAAGGAAAACTAAAACTAGATGTATCCTATCACTGGGGGAAGCAGGTTGAGCTATAATATTTCAGCTAAATATTTTTGCTAAATTTTCTGATAGAAAATAAATTTCTCCCTGAATTGCCTGTCATCTTATGGAATGAATTTTTCATGCATTATCTCCCCATTTTTCAATAAAAATAGTTTTGAAACCCCCCAGTTTAGAAAACAATTTTTAAAGAGACAGAGATGGTGCTTCATGGCTCCTGTACGGCAGTATTTATAGTATGCTTGCATGACATATTTAACTTAAGTAATCTTGTTTTACTGGAAAGGCAACTACTGATAGATGGGAAGCAATTAAGGGCAGTTTAATCCATAACTTTCTGTGATTACTTTGTGATTCCATGATCCAAGTCCTTCCCTGAAATACAGCAGAAGTACTTTTCATCCACCAAACCTATCTCAAATGTCATTTGTATTTTTGAAAACAAACTAAAATTTGGCAATCTGCCAAGAAATAACCAGAAGGTTTTTGACGGTCTCTTCCAAACCAAGCAATTCGTAATTCAGAATCCTAATTCTATCATTCTAAACGGACTGTGTGCAAGTGCTTTTCCACTAGACTGCTGAAACACTTCATCACATAGACAAAAAATAAAAAATAATATACAGCCATTGTTCTTCTCTATTCTAGTTTGAAAAAAGGCTCATTCAAATTTTGCCTTGCACTTTTGCATATGGAAATGTCACTGCTCCACTGAGACTATGAGATTATGTGCACGAATTCTCCCAGAACAGTCACCACATGTAAGGAATGTAAATTTTGTAGTTCTGTTCCTAGAATATCCATTTACTGTCTGAAAACTTTTTCTCCTCATGAATTACACAGTGTGTGGACCAGCTCATGATAGCACCAGGTAAGGAATGTTATCTTGAAAAAGTTCAGCTATTTTGTACACAGTAGGGTGATTTTGTAATGTGAACCATTGTGTAAAAAGAAAGAGAAAAAAAAGGTGTTCTGAAAGATTTACACAGATTTCATTTTTCTCTGCAGATTCTTTTAAGTGAAACAGCTGTAGCTTGGATTTCATTGTGTGACCTTGACACTTAGTTTTGAGCACTTCAGATAGCTGCTAGATTTGGCAAGGTTAAGAGGTAAGTGAAATATTTAATATTAAAGCAAATCACTATAAGAAAACAGAAACCTCTGTATTTAGTAGGCATTGTTATTAATATTATATATTAAAATGACTGACGTCCATAGTGTAAGGGCCTCTTTGCAATCTGTTTCAAATTTTATGGCTTTGTTTAATTTGCTCATGGTAGTTTCTAAGCTATAAGTTAAAAGTTAAACGCCTACATGAAGGAAGTAGGGAAATGGAATTGCAAATGAATTGTTCTCTATACACTTGGTATCATTAAAACAAGAATTCAAGTTTTCAAATCTACGTGTAACAAGAAGGCGAATGAAAAAGGGTATAAAAACTGTGATGTACATATTAGACAAATGTAATTATTGCTTGATTTTTTTTTTGCTTGTTTGTTTGGGGATTTTAATTGGAATTTTTTTTCTAAAGCAGAAAACAAAAAACTGGCCAACCTTAACTGAAATAATCAAATGGAATGGAAAGAGTTAATTAAGCATGCAGCAAAAAAATTTGTCTTGTCAAGGCTTGGTCATTTACATGATGCTGAATGTCTTTTGTGAAACAAACCTCAGTAAAACCAATGTCATCAAGTTTACCTATTTTGCTATTTTACTAGACAGATTAGAGAAAGCATATCTATTTAATCAGTCCTTTGCATTAAACATAATATGTAAAATGCTCACTTAAAACGTTAATTTAAATCAAGGGGAATTAAATGAATGCTATATAAATCATCATTTCTTTTATCTCTAAGAGAGACATTTTTCATCCTTTATGTATTTGTGGGTCAGATATTGCCTCAAGGAGAAAGAAAGTTATAAATAATTTAAGAATCACCATTTTTACTTCTGATGAGAGCAGTAAGAAGCGCTTTCAGGGCTAGCTGCTTGCAGCATATTCCAGGTAGTACTGCGTATTGAAAGAAGGCTTTTCTCTTGTATTGGGGTCCCCAGTAGAAGAAAGACATGGACCTTTTAGAGAGGGTGCAGAGGAGGGGCACAAAAATAATCAGGGGACTGGAACAACTGACCTGTGAAGACAGACTAAGAGAGTTGCGGTTGTTGAGTTTGGAGAAGAAAAGCCTCAAGGGGACTTTATCACAGCCTTTCAATATATAAAGAGAGAGCTAGAAAAGATGGAGAAAGGCTTTTAACCAACTCTTGCACTTACAGGACAAGGGGCATTGAGTTTTCATTGAAAGAGTCTAGGTTTAGACTGGACACACTGAAAAATTTTTTTATAACAAGGGTAGTGGGACACTGAAGCAGGTTGCCCAGAGAAGCTGTAGATGCCCCATCCCTGGAAGCATTCAAGGTCAAGTTGGAGGAGACTTTACGCAATGTGATCTAGTGAAAGATTTCTCTGCCCATGGCAGGGGGGTTGACTAGAAGGTCTCTTAAGGTCCCTTCCAACACAAACCATTCTATAATTCTATTGTGTGTCTGGAAACAGAGTTTATGCGTGGAACTTTAGGGAATATGACTGAACAAGTTTTTGTCCAAATATCATAAGCAGAGTAAAAATCATCATAATGAAATACTAAAATCTAGAATAATAAAAGGACTAATTGTGCATTAATATTATTGTCAAGAAATTGATAGTGGGGAAAAGTCTCTAGAGGAAAAAAATTACCCCTACTGTATCAAACTATTAGGAAATTATAATGACAAATCTAATATGATGACGCTAGTTTTTCCATCCAGATTACTGTAAATTAATTATTGCACTATATATTTATATCTTTTTGAAGTACATGTTAAAAACTCTTGTCAAAACTGAGCCCAGAAGCTACTAAGACTTTTATATCATTATGTACATTTATGGTTCAGAAAAACAGAACAAGTTAACATGTGAAAAATAATTTACTGGATTAAGAAAAGGTAAGGATCATTTAGGAACCAAGCATACATTTAGGGTTAATGGGCAGTGCCTGTGGCCACCAATGCAGGTAATTTTTTAGTGAGGTGATGGAGACATATTTCTGCTCTGTATTACTTTTCCAAAACATTTCCTTTCTTTTATTAGTAGCTCATTCTTCAGATAACATTGTTAGAAAATACATTCTTAATATTGCTAATTTCTTTTCTTCAATACTTGATTTAAGTCGCTACTAACAATGTGCTGAGATGCAGTTTTTCTAGTTCATTGAACTTCACTTATATTTGGCTTACTTTTTGATGAATAAAAAAAGTGTTTATAATTCAACAGAGAAAATAATTTTCTTTAAATAGTTGTCACTACAGAATATTTTAGCAATACCTGTTTGGTACTTATTTGTTAGGAACATGAGCCATACTTATTCAGGTGATGAATTTTGCAGTTCAGTCCTTGTGCCTGACAAAACTAATTCCAGTTTATGCTCCCTTTGGTCACAAAAAGAAACATGAAAAGTCGTTATTCTCCATAACTTAGGATCATACAGTGCTCCTAGTGTCTGACTGTACATGATCTGCTTTATCTGCCTGATGGTATTGCATTACACTGCATTTTGCAGGACATAAAATGATGTTTTTAATGTAACCATAAATCCATCTTTTTTGTTGAGCTCAGGAGTTAAATCCTTAACAAAGAGGATTTGACATATGAAATCACCTTCTGGTTTCTATTTTGATGGGCTTATATATAGTTGCTAATAAAATCATTGACACCTCTATCCATGTAACATTGTATACACAAGAGAGGAAGACATAGAAAGTGAAAATGTGCAACATATTTTACTTGATTGACTATAAACTCTCCCATGCATTTTAGGAGGTGAAAATAGTGTTTCTTGATGTATTTCAGGAATAAATCTTTTATATTTGATTAAAATGCAGATGAGCATCATAAACAATTGTAATTTTTAAGCGTTGATCTCCTGATGCAATCTTCTTCCATCTGCTTCAGGTGTAGAGTTTACAGAGAATTTGCTACCATTACTGAATGCAATTCAGGTGCAGATGAAATCCCCAACCTAAAACTCCCTAGGCAAATGAAATCTCCCTTATAACACTATTGATAGTATCTGCTATTTCAAAAAATTCTGCAACTTTATAATAAAGTCATTTGTAGTGATGAGAAATTATGGAAGTGCTATGGAAAATTTGCATAAGAACACATGGAAAATCTGAATGATTCTGAGATCACGAGCTAACCTCATATTTCAAATCTTAAAGTACTAGTAATGCTAATTTGCTAATTTTTAGTACTTAGGTTGTTTACTTGATATGTAAGGAGACATGTAACAAGCCAGCAGTCAGTGTAGTTGTACTAAAGACTTTTATTTCCGTGTTTTGCAGATAAACTTTAGATTTTATTGACTGCTTACTACAGTCTTTTATTAAGGAATTGCATTACAAGACTAGTTTAGGGAAGGGAAATGATCCCAAAATCTCTTCTCTCTCAACACGGTTCTTTGACTGTAAGAACCTAAGAGTAGTTTGTAGAGACTTCATCACATTAAAGAAACTAATAAATGTGAACTTCACCACACCTACACTTTGAAATTAATAGAGGGACACAAATTTCTTGGAGTAATGGTCACTAGACAAGAGAGACTAGGAAGTGAAGAATTATGTTCTTCAAAAGTATCAGAGAGAAAGGGAAATGTTGCCAAAAAGGTAATTTTCCATTTAACAGATGTTGTATAAAGAGAGTACTTTGTTACTTTTAAAATATTTTATTTTTTTGTATTTGTTAGGAAGAATAACAAACCTGCCCTTTCAGTAAAATGTTGTACACAGCTTCTGCAAAACAAATACTCTGCTTTGAAAGCTGGCAAGGAATGCAGGGATCAGCAATGATTTGACATTGAGAAATTAAGCTGAGTTATTTAGTGGCAGGAAACTTCATTCAATGAGCAGAGAAAAATATACATAATACAGCTTGCAAAGAATAGTAATACTCTGTGAAATGGTTGCCTGTCAACAGGAGCATGCTTTATAACTTTTTTTAATGGAAAAAAGGAATATTCAATTTACTCTCTGTTGATTTTTTTGATAGGCTGAGTGTCATCATACGGTAAAATAATTTTTTATAAAGTGTAATTTTTAAAGGATATCTGTATAAGTCCGAATCTGCAAGATTTTTTTTTCTCTGTAATAGCTGGAGTTATATGGCCATGCTTATGTCCTGAGTAAGAACTCTCCTTGCTAGAGTACTACACCCTTGAACACTAGAATGGTGTATCTTAGACTCACGGATTGAAGAGAGAAGTAATATAGAAGAAGCTACAGTAGATAAAGACAGTAACAGAAACATTCTTAAGGGTGAAAGAAATTAAAGACTAAGTGACCATAAAAACTTGGGGTTTGTATTTCTTAGTGGGTATATGTACTTTTATTACAGATAGTAACTAAAAGCTAATACCTCTCCAAGAACAGAGAACAGCATCTATGTAGAAGAAAAAAATTGAATATCTAGCAAGTAGATTGTGATTTTTTTCTCCTTCAAAAATGTAGAGAATAGCATAGTTCTATCAATTTCTATGACTATGTATGAAGAACCTGACCTTCCCAGCCTTTATCTATTACATATTAATGAAAATGGGCAGTGGTTGTACAATTAGTTTGATGGCTGATACTGTGATGAAAGTTGCAAAGAAAGGGTGAACTGCAGTGAGTAAATTGTAAGTGAATAATTCCTGATATATTAGGAAGGCTTTGACCTAAACCAGGCTAAGTTTACCAAATTCGGAATATGGTAAAATAACTGCCAGCATAATTGTCTAATAGCAATTTTTTCAGCTTGTTAGTCTGAGCAAGAAATATTTTCTCTTCAGTTTGCATCTTCATAACTGTCATAAATTTGGTTTCCTGCTCTGGTTTTGTCACTTTTTATTTTTAATATTCTGTGGCTCTTACTGTTGGCGGTGTGCTGTCAGATTCTATAAAACAGACTGGAATTCTGGGTAATTTTCTGTTTCTTAGTTAATTGTGTGGAACTGTAAAAAGAATGAAGAAATTAAGAAGTTAAAGCTTCTTTTAGAAAAGAGATGACTTGTAATCATAAGGTGCTTTTTGCGTACTGAGGAGATGAGAGCTTTCCTGGTGGTGCATTGGAGAGGTTTCAAAATATACAAGAATAAAATATTCTTTTTTCTTTCTTATCAAAGAAAATGCCCTTTAAAAAGGATAAAATATTTTTAAAGTTCTCTTGGTTTTTTTCTATTCTCTTCATCAGTGCCAGCAGTTGCAGATTAAATGCCTCTAAGAGCAACAACACACTAATTCTTTTAAAATGCTTATTTCCCCCCCTTGATGTCATATACAATTTCCGTTAATATTAAGTATAAAATCAAGCTATGCATATAGAGAG
This sequence comes from Eulacestoma nigropectus, assembly GCA_013397775.1. Taxonomy (NCBI): domain Eukaryota; kingdom Metazoa; phylum Chordata; class Aves; order Passeriformes; genus Eulacestoma; species Eulacestoma nigropectus. The sequence continues at coordinate 327,749 of VZTE01005259.1, read as the reverse complement.
AGAGAGAGTAGTGTATATATATATATGTATAAGATCCCAAAAAATTACCTAATTGCATAGTGGTGATATAGTTGAGCAAATCTAACAATTAACTGGATATACCAGTACCTTTTCTATGTTTCCTTTTCTATTCTCAGCTGGATAGTACTTCTAGCTCTATTGCTCCATAATGTGCTCATCTGATCCCTTCGCAAATTAATTCCTCCTAGTAAACCTAGATTATACCATAGGGGGAAAAAGAAATAAAATATTTCCTGCATACTCAGATCTCAGAGGTGTCACTCGAATGACAGAATTGAAGAGGCAACACTGTGTGGCAGCACAGGGGGGAGGAGGAGGAATGGGAAAGATATGAGAATTGCTCCTTTTACATGAACCGTTAGTACCAAACATATTTAACATATTTAATTGGTGGAATGTACCACCAATTTGTTTTTCAGGAGGGGATTCATTTGGGTATTTTTGGTTGGTTCATTGGTTGGCTGGTTTTCATTGGTTTTTTTGTTGGTTTTTTGTTGATTTTTTTCTGAACTGTTTGTCAAACAAATATAATTTTTTCAATGTTAGATTAAGTGGCCTCTAGCTTTCCTGAAATTCCAGCCATTCTAATATACTAAGAACAGCCTACATTTGCACAGTTTTGTATCATGACTATTGTTTAAGTCAGGATTGTTTCTACCAAAAAAAAAAAAATTCTTTTTTTTTTTTCCCAGTAATTAATACATCTCTTCATGTGCTATGGAAATGTGCTACTGGTTCAGAACAGCAAATAATATATTCACTAGGTCACTACATATATACATTGCTAGAATTTCCTGCCTCAGACAATACTATACTACTGTTCTGTCATCTTGAATGCTTACTGAAAATCTAAAAAATTTGGTTTTATAATCAGTAGTTACTTCTTTCTGTTGCCTTCATGATCATTTCTATTTAATCAAGATATATCACTAAAAATGGAATCTGGGAAGTGGAGGAGTTATTAATTGTGAAGGAATCTGGGAAGTAGAGGTGATACTAATTGTGAAATATACTGTGAAAGTAAATAAGAAATTCAGATGTCGACATGCCTGTAGCTGTACATTTCTGATTAATTAAAAACAAAGATCACCACCACACTATCATCATTATGACCACTTGTCCACAATGATTTCAAAGTTCTTGAAGGGTTGGCACTGGGGGAGTTCTCATTATTATTTTAATTTAGATAGAAATTACTTGTTCAATAGTAATACTTGTGTAGTAAAGTATTGCTATATCAAATTCTATAATTTGTCTGATCTTTAAAATGTATTATGTTTATATTATGCTTTCTCATTTCAATTTGCCAAAGTTCTTTCTTGGTTTTTCTAATTTCTGAAATCTATTTATGCTTAGCTGCGAAAAAGACAAAAAGATTTTATGCAAAGAAGTAGATCATTAAAATCTGCATACATTTTCAATAGTTGATAAAACTGAATCCCACTTAAGTAGTGAATTTTAATTAATAAATTACATTTTAGCAATGTTATAGCACTAGATAGAACTGCAGCAGAAAAGTAGCTTTAGGTTTTTCAGAGTTTTTTTATTAATATATTCATAGGATTTTCAGTCTACTTTCCTTGCTGGGAGAAATTTTCTTTTGAAGTCATTGAACTTTGGTTAGAAATATCATCTTATATTTAAAACAATAAGGCTTAGCAAAGTGACATGAAAATGGGGCTTTCAAGTGACCTGACATCTGAAGTTGCAAAAATTTCATTTTGATTAAAGCATGGAAAAAACCTTGCAAATCAGGAAGAAATATGAAGAAACCCAACCAACCAAGCCAAACCAAACCAAAAAAACAATGAAACAGAGCAAAAATGCCTGTGAAATGTTGACCTTCAGAGCCCACAATACTTCTACTCTGACCAAAGTCTAAAAACTGGCTGGGCTTGGTGCATTGTGATTGACAAGTTTTCTTAAAGGTAAAGGTGGCAATTTTCTGATGTGTTGTGCTGGTTACTAACTAGTAACTGTTGAAGAGCTGGCTAGTACCTATCCAACTATAAAGGAGAACATATATTTAATAAGGCTTAATGCCTTAATGATTGTTCTTTCCAGTGATAACCAAAGTAAAATACTGGGTTTACGTGTTTTCCTGTCCCTCTCCCCATGCAGCTCTATATCATCTTTAGATGGGTACTAGCCAGCTCTTCAACACTTATTACATTATACAAGTATTTTATTAAAATATTGGACAGATCTAGAATCACAACAAACTTTGCTTGACCCATCATCGACTTCAGGAGGTTTCTTACCGATATGGGTTATGCCAGCAAACTCTCCCCAACAACAACACTAGTAATAAGTCCAGAGAACTTGCCCCATCCCTGGAAGTGTTCAAGGCCAGGTTGGATGAAGCTTAGAGCATCCTGGTCTAGTGGGTGGCATCTCTGCCCACAGCAGGGGGATTGGAACTAGATGAAAGTGCTGGTATTGGAACTCAGACCATTCAATGATTATATAAATATCTCTATGTTTAATTTAATTACGCTGATTTTTTCTACCACCTTCTTAGCAATGAGTTTTCTGTGAATGCGGTTTGTCTCGTAGAATTAGAGCCCTGGAACTTACGGTGGAACAGTCTTCATGTGGCTGCTCAGAGAAGCAAGGACAATTATCTTGTTTGACTCTTAGGCTAGTCGTAAAGTCTTAAAAACAGACGGTTAAATTCTGGAGTACATTTAAATGAAACGTGTTCAATCAATTTAGAATATAAATAAGCATGGCATTTACTAGTTCTCTATGAGGTACAGAAATTTTGGAATGGGAAACTCAAGTATTTGTTCCTTTGATTTAATTTTTTTTTGCTGTTATTTTTACACTTTTAATTCAATCTTGACCCATGGAAATTGGTAGGTTAACCCAGTTAATGAAGTTATTAATTGGTAAATTGGTTAATGGTTGTTAACGCAGTTAATTAGTGATTTCTTCTTCTGAAATAATCTGAGCTCTTAGTTATAAAACATACAAAAAAGCCTCAAGGTTTTCCCTTGATGAATAGACTGATTTTATAAAGAAAAGAAAGCAAATACTTGATGAAGGGAGAAATTATAATGTTTTCAGATATTGAATGAGAGGGGGAAAAATTACTCATTTCTCAATATAATGCCTTCCTCTAAAACTTCTAATTTTTGAAGGAAAAGTTTTTATTCCAGTGTTTTAAGATGAAACAGTATTTATTGTTTCTGCTTACAAGTAGTTGTGTATATTTAGGAAAAGCATAATGCTAGTATCAAATATGCTGAAGAAATCTGATTTTTAAAAAGCACTATGTAAGACTTGTATAAGTGAAAACTCATTTTTAAATAATCTTTAAGAGTGCATTATAAATAGTTTGTCTTTCTGAAGTTGTAGGGTAATACAAAAATATGGAATTACGATGACTAATCTTTTATCATTCAAAGAGTGTTAAATAATGAACATTTTATGCGCCATTACCTTACAATTTAGAGCACTCTTTCTTTCTTCTCCCTTTTTCACATGAAAGAAGACTGTTTACTAAGGCTTCAACTGCAGCCAGCTTTAACAGAGAACACAATTTAATATTTTAACAGACCAAATACAATGCTCTAAATTGAGCTATCACTTAAAAAACTTCCAAAACTTTTAAACTTGTGTGAGCTTAGAAGACAGCAAAAGCAAAATGGTTGGATTATACATTGAAAAGGAGAAGTTTATTTCAGATTCTTACACTTTCACAAATAAGGTCAACTATAATTCAATGGCTGTAAGTTCAAATAAGATCAACAAATAAGAGCAATCAGTAGGAAAGAAAGGCTAAATTTAGTATGCTTCTGTAAACATGTGGCTATTATAATTTTTACTGAAGGACTACTACTGTCTACTAGACACAGAAGACGCGGTTTCATAAATTTTTTTTAATGCCATGAAAAGCAGGTTTAGTTCTTTGAACAATTTTAAGTCTTTAATATGTATTTTTTCTGCAATGTGAATTAATATTTCATGTTTATTTATGACTGAGAGTGATCTGCCAAATAATATAAGAAAACCTTTGATAGCTTTTCTTCCTATTTTATGTTGAATGTTTAAAATTAATGCAGTTTAGAGTTTGTGTAACATGCTCCAGATGTGGTTGCATCACTGCTTAGTGGAGGGGAAAGTTTATGCATTTCAGAGAGGCACCTCAATCTGTTGATTTCCCAGAGGCAGTCTGGTTGGTCCTTTTTCTATAATGGTGAGTTGTGGCCACTTCCTTGCTTATATGTAAATGCTGCAGGTGACCCTTCTTTATCTCTATTTTGTTGATTTTTCATACCCTTTCATTCACATCATTTCAGACCCTCTGCTCATCAACACTGTCTACCTCTCCCACACGGGGCTGTTAGCAGCTGTGTCCCTCTCCCATCATCACTAGTTTAAAGTCCTCCTTACCTTAAAACACTAAATGGTCTCTAAATACTTTATCACAATATATTGAGTTGTACGAAAAAATGGAAAACAGCCATCAAAACCAGGCGTGGGTCCACAGGTTACTGAAATTCGTTACTAAGACTATTGGGGTGTTCTGGAGATATTAGTACAAAGGTTCCAGCTGTAGATTGAAAACATATTCATAAAGACTTCCATTGCTTCCATGACTATTGAATTACCTTAAAGCATCATCAGTTATCAAAGATTTTAAAACTTCCTGTAAAAAATATAAAATTAAACTCAACCTATGTAAAAAAGGATGTATGATCTGCATAAATTCAGGATCTATAGAAACATATCCATATAACAATAGTTTCTTATCTGTATAAAACGTATGTCTTTCTCTTTTTTTCTCCTGATGTTTTTCCACCTTCTCTTTCCCTAAAGATCTGATTTATTTCCAGATGTTATCCATGTATTGCAGAATAGTTCATTTAGAACCCAAGTATTTATATAGAACTTGAAAATATCAGAAATACTCTTTTTAGCACTTAAGTACAGATTTTTCAAGCTTGACAGCAGGGAATAAACAAGAAAAAATATTCAATTTGTGCTCATTAAAACTGGATCGTGTTTGAAGAACAGTCACAAATAATTAAGAGAAGTCATTTAATTGAAGAAAAAGGTGATGTACAGATCAATGCATTTGTTCTTCAGCACAACATCTCAGTCTATATAAAATCAGAGTTTTGAGAAATCCAAGGACTTTAATACAATTATCTAAAAGATAAGATTATTGATTTGAACTTTGCCAATTCAATTTTTTATGAGACTGTATAAAAAATACTTTATCAAATTGAAAAATTACTTCTAAGCCAAAAAACCCCAGTGTAATAGGTTTAAATTCAGTCATCTGAATGTCGATGCTCGAAGCTTCACATTTCTCTTAAAGGAGAAAAAGACACAATACTTCAAATTTTATATTAACAAGTACTAAAATTTCCCTTCCCAAACAATCAGTTATCTTTTTTTGCTTGATATTTAAATAAAAGAAATAATTGTAAAATACTTTTGTCTTCTAGATTTTGTGTTAATCTACTATTCCTTGAAATTATATTTGACTGCCAAAACAGAAATAGCAAAAATTTTCACAGCATGAATAAAACCTATGAAGTTTCCAATTTTCTTTTTCCTTTACACAGTCCAAATAATAGCATCATTCACTTAATAAACCCTTCTTAAAGGCCACTTTCTTTTCCAATATATGTATGTAATTTTCTGCAATTTAAACAAATTTGTATGAAATGATAATATGTATGTTTTACACTCTGATAAGGCTTGTGTTTAATAAGACATGTTATATCAAGTTGTTTGTAATTAACATCATATTCTTTTATTCCCATCTATATACAGTTATATATATATAATGAACATTATATATATATAATGAACAGCATGGGTTGCAGTCCATGGCAGGATGCGCACTTTTCACATGGGCTATGTGTAATAATTTTAAATTAATTCACACAAATTTTCTCACATACTTTAAGCACAATTTAGTACATTTATTACTGTCTAAATTATCTGTTCCGAGGTTAAGGGTTAATTTATAATAGGCTTAACACAGACATACATAATAACAACCTATTCCTAAAAATGTAATTTTTTGTACAAAACCTTTGTTTATAGTCTCTGTGAGTGCTAGTACATGACAGAAAGGGAAAATATTGTAAAGTATAGAGTGTCAACATCAAATATAATTGCTAGATTGAATGAAAGCCATTCAACACACACTGACAACACACTTAGATATAAAAATGTGTTATAGTACCATATGATGTTTACACAATTGCCAGATGTGCCAAGGATTTGCTCTAGAGTTAAGGCTACAATGCGAAATCTTTCCTTGATACATTCAGATTGTGTCTTTATTTCGGAGTATCTTGAAGCAAAAATGCAACACCAACACAAAACCAAAAATATTTGAGCAGGCTTGGCAAAAAGGAACAGTGGTGTTATCATTGATTTCAGAATTACTTTTAAAATAAAATTAAAAAGGAAATACCAACTTTTATCCATGTAACAGCTGAAGAATAAAAAGCGGAACCCTAAAAGATATTGCTAAAGAACAGAACAATGAGATAGTTTCACAATGGAACCATGGCAAATTTTCATTTATATATATCTATGTTCATGCTTAATTAGATATTTTAGATGAAAATTTGTTGAAGGATGTAATATTTGATGTTCTTTTCTTTTCTACCCACCCATATTACAAATACAATATGTGCTTTTAAATTTGGATGTAGTCTAATTAGATAACTCATACAAGTGGAATTATGAGAGCAACAAAAACATGATCCGAGATACATTTTTTTCTGTGCATCAAACCTCATTCTAGGTCAATTGGAAGGCTATGACTGCAGCAGACTGTACAAATTAAATGTTAATGAAGAACTCCAAATAATACCAGAATTAGTCACAAGATACTGATATTGTTCCTATTCACTTATCAAATGGCAGAAAAGGTATGACATAGATGTGGATACAACACCACCGAAAGTGACACCACGGCAACTTACCTTTTCCAACTTAATGAAGTTTTGAAAGAGAGAATGCAATTGGTCATGTAATTTCTTAAAATAGAGATAGTCTATCATCCAGTTGTTTTTCCAGCTTAAATACTGCATTCAGTCGTGATCAAGGTCCCTGGGCTTTCAGGAATGGTTACTGAAGGACAGTAAAACTTTTTAGGGCTTTCCATCTGGAACCTGGAAACTGTGTAGGGATATTAAATCTTTCCCCACAAAGAGAGTTTGTCAGATCACAAAGTCTAGAGCTATTTGCATGATGAGGCGCAACTTCAATGCATAAATATTAGGACTAGTTGATAGACATGGGGAATTGTATAAATTCTTAATTTTGTATACAGCATTTGAATAAGGTAAGCCATGAACACATTTGAAAACAGCATGTTTGACTGTCTTCACACAATTATCTGAATTTCTGAAGAAATTATATGTCTAATGATTGTTTACTCTTAGAAGATCCTTGTTTTCCATAACTATATTAGTATAAAAATGTTCAGATAAGGTTAGCATTTCCTCCATGGCATAAAAGTAACATTAAAATTGACACTGACTTCAGGCAGCTGAGAAAAAAAATGTAAATTACTTCAGCCTCAACCAGACAGAATTTCTAGAAGAGTGTACAATTGTAAACTTGTCTTTAAGGTTATACATTGGAATGGAAAGGTAATGACTACATTTGGAGTGTAAGCTTGCAAAAATGAAATGAGATGAATAAACTCATGCATTCAAAGAAATACTTCAATAAAATTACAATGAAAAGGAATCATGGAGCTGCTTAGAAAATTCATCCAGAGAGATTAGAAGTATCTAAGTTGATTGAAACCTGTAAAGTAAAATGCACATTTTCACCCAGACTTTCTGTACACATATTGTATGTAGACTATTATCTATACCAATATACAGTGTTTGCTTGTGGGAAGTGCAAATTTCGAGATAGAAAGCATTAATATTCTTTAATGTCTTATGCAAAACTTACATCAAAGGCCCAGAGATTTGAATGTTCAATCACTTCTCCAGTTCTGTGTGGAAAATAGAAAGTGTCTGTGTGATTAGAAGGAGTTTCTGTTTACCTTTCATATGATTACTCTTGGTTTACGCTTCAAGAAAAAGAGAACAAGTTAAAATGGTGGCAAACTGGAAGCAGAGAAGATAGTAGACCCATATTTTAAGATAAAAATCCATGTCTTTACTTCTCTATCTAATCAGAAAACAGAAGTCTGCTAAGTAATAGAGGCCTTATCACAAGGTCAGCATCAAGGTCAGCATCAAGATCAGCATCTTTTTCTCTTACCACAGACATTGTTAAAAATTAAGAACTAATTTTCAGAAACACCATTCCGGCACCCTAGGTTTATCAATTAGAAAATATTATTTTGCCTTTAAAATTAAATAAAATCAGTGATGAAGAATAAATGACTGGTCAAACTTAAGGATATTATCCATATTATGAAATGGACGAATAACTTTTTCTACACCAAAATCCTTACTCCATCAATCAGTGGTAATTTAAATGGGTATTTGGGCATGTCAGAGACTGAAATATTGTAGTTTATGACTTAAACATTTTTGTGAAGGACTTTTAAAACTGTATTATAAAAGCTGCAAAGAAGACTATCTGAATGGGACTCTGAGAGACCCTGGACCCGCTCACTGATGAAGATAAGATAAAGTAACAACTCAGGGCTGGGGACATTCACACAGCACAAGCTTAACACCTCCAAGGTGGAGACCACAGCCCCAGGGCTATCAGCTGCCAGGCTCTGACAGACCCTCATACCAAAGGGTGGGGAGAGAGGCTTTGGGTGTGTGCTGGAAAAGCCTCTGGTGAGAGGCGCAGTGACCACCCATCCTCCCCTGTGCAGAGGAGCCCAGCTGAGGGGCCCTTCACCCGGGG
>VZTE01005259.1:305337-318822 GCA_013397775.1 Eulacestoma nigropectus | reverse complement strand
CAGACCCTCAGTGTGGCAAGGGACAGTGTGTCAATCTTGCCCCTGCAATGGAGACACGTGGGTGTTCCCACCTGCCCAAAGCGTGTATTAATCCACGGGACTCTGTACTCTCCGGCGTGTGGCGGCATGACCATGTGGTGCGGCATGTGGCAGCACCAACGGGGGACCCTCACCACCAGAAGATCAGATGGAAGGGAGCAACGAGACATCGCTGGAAAGGTGATATGCTTCCACCTAACCCTGTCACCTTCTTCCTATCACCCCACCCCCCATGCACACCTCTTTATCTCTGTCTTTCTTTTCACTTTCCTTCTCTTTGCTTCTTTTACTATTAAATAAAATACATCAATTTTTTGGCACCAACATCTAACCTTGTTTGGTTTTAATCTCGTTTTTTGGGAATATTTTGAACCTTCTAAGTTCTTTCTGGTTTATGCACAGAGACTTAGTTTTCTTTGCTCTTCTGGGTTTAAACCAGATCGTAACATGGCAGAGAAGCAGACAAAAGATAAAGCATCCTATACAGACTGCTTTAGATAGTTTCCAAGTTCTGAAATGAAACCAATGGACTTGTGAAAGAAAATAATAATCTATTTTCTAAAACAACCTTCCTTGTCTACTTACTGGAAACTTACTGTGAAGCTCAGCAACTCCATCTGTTTGCTGTGACCATTAACATTCAAATTATAGAATCACAATTTAGGGTTGGAAGGGACCTTGGGAGATAATCTAGTCCAACCCCTCTGCCAAGGCAGGGTTACCTAGAGCAGGTTAAACAGAAACTCATTTAGGTGAGTTCTGAATATATCCAGAGAGGAAGACTCCAGAACCTCCCTGAGCAGTCTGTTCAGTGCTCTACCACCCTCAATGTAAAGAAGGTCTTTCACATCTCTTGAGGGGATTCACATCTCTTGAGGTGGAACTTCTGTTTTAGTTTATGGCCACTGCTCCTCGTCCTGTTGCTGCACACCACTGAAAAAAGTCTGGCACCATCCTTTTGAAATCTGCCTTTGAGATATGTATATGCATTAATGAGATTCCCTCTCAGTCTTCTCCAGATTAAACAGGCCCAGCTCTCTCAGTCTCTCTTTATAAGAGAGATGCTCCAGACCCCACATCATCTTTGTGGCCTCTGCTGGACCCTCTCCAGTTGCTCCTTTTTTAAAAATTGCAAGGCTAGGATTTCAGGGAATGAAAAAATGAAGTAAAAATTAATTGGTTGAAGTCATGACCTTCAACCTTCTTTTGTTTTAATGATTAAATATTAATTTTGAAGTCTCTGGGAACATTTTGGAAATAAGTCTATTGACATGGTTGATGGAAAGAATAAGAGAGTAATAGAAAATCATAGTTTTCAGAGTTTATAACGAGTGAGGATGTGCAATCACCACAGTAAAATTTTTCCTTTTTTTTTTTATCAAAGTGATAAATGTTGTGACATGTGGCCCAAAAGGTAAACCATGTCTCTTATTTCTGCCTAGTAGATTAAATTTCTGTTGCAATCCCCAGCAGATCATCCCTGCTAAAATGAGTCAACCCCTCTAGGTTACTTCTGATATATGAAAACAATTGACTTCATGCTTTTTTTCTTGAGCTCCAAACACAGAATTCCTCACAACACCCAAAGATGACTAGTTATCTCATAGACACAATAAAAACTTGAAAGTTAGAGTCTCTAAATCAATTTCCACTGAGGTTAAAACTTTTCACACTGTAGTCCTTTCTCAGCTGTGGTACCTTTATTGGGAGAATACATTTGTCATTTAACCAGATGTTAAAACAGTTTGAGAAAGAAAATACTCCAAATAAATCTGTTTATAGGCTATGAAAAAAAATATTACCTTTTGACAGAAAAAGAATGGTTAAAATAGTCTTGTACACAATCATGATGACTACTTAGTACTTTCCTCCATTTACAGTTTAATGCACGATTTTATCCAGCCTCATTGGCTCGAAAGATCCACAGATTTCTGGATTTCTTTCATGAAAAGAGGGTGAAAAGGCTACTCATTACCCCATCCACAAAATTAATTAAAAAAAAAAAATAGAAAAAGAAAGAAAAGAGGACAAGGACAACATAGCTATTTCCCTCTTTTTTTTTTTTTTTTAAATATTGTGAATCTCCCTCAGCCTCCTCATGTCATAATCCCAATTTACTGAATTTATAATCAGAGCAAAAATATTTTTCCCCTTCAAATTTAAACATTTTATTTCCACTGTTTTCCACCCGCCTCCCCCTGAACACAGCATGGTATATTTCTTTCACAATAGATTCTGCAGACACTCAGATTTTATGCTTGTGGCTATGTAGTACAGAACCTGATGAGATGTCTTTTTTTCTTTTGTTCTATCGTTCTATTTAACCCATTACTCTTAAATGAAAACATGATATATTAAAGAGATTTAACCACAACAATACAGCTCCCTGGTTAAAAATGGTTTAATATTATTTACAAGTCTAGTGTGTTAGGAATATAATTTTGAATATATCACTCTCTGTAAGAGATGTGTCAGGAAGATTGGTCTCTTAATAAAAACAAAGAGAATAAATATTGACTTAATTAATCATTTGGATAATTAAATGTGTATTAACAAATACTTCATTGAGAGAATACATTATGAATACTCTCCACTTAGTGTCTTTCCCTCTTCTAGTCTAGCTACACTAAATGAATAATATTTACAGAAAACAACAGCTACCCTATAACAGTTGCCATCAAGGCAGACAGAGGTTGTGTGTGTCAGAATTGTGCTTGGTTGACCCACATTTCATTGTATAGCAGAATCTCAGTCATCACAAGATTCTAATAGAAAGCAGTGCAAAAAGTGTAATAAAAGCCTTACATTTGATAAATAAAAAGAGGAAGAAGAGGACCCAGAAATCCTAGTGTCACCAAATTTGTCATAAGCCAGTAATATTTATTTTCCACAAGGGAGGCTGACATTATCCTGGACTGCAGAATACTTTGAGAAGCAGCCCTGCCAGTAGGTTGAGGGAGAGGATTCTTGCACTGTACTAAGCACTGGTGATAAGATATCTGGAGTCCTGTGGCCAGTTCTGAGTTCTCCAGTACAAGAGATACATGGCGGCGCTGGACAAAGTGAAGCAAAAGAGTCCCAAAGATGATTAAGGGACTGGAGCATCTCTCCTATGAGACGAGGCTTTGGAAGCTGGCATGTTTTAGTCTGGAGAAGAGAAGGCTCAAGGGAGATCTTGGCCTGAAGTGTCTGAATCCCAGAATCACAGAATAAACTGAGTTGGAAGGATCATTAAGTCCAGCTCCCAGCCCTGCCCAGCACCATCCCCAAGAGTCACACCGTGTGCCAGAGAGCATTGTCCAAACACTTCTTGAGCTCTGTGAATGATGCGACCACTTCCCTGGGAAGCCTATTCCAGTGCCCAGCCTCCCCCAGCTGAAGAACATTTTTCTAATATCCAACCTAAACCTCCCCTGACACAAATTCAGACCATTCCTTCCAGTCTGGTCACCAGAGAAAGGAGATCAGTGTCCACCCCTCCTCTTCCCCTCACAAGGAAGTTGTAGACTGCAATGAGGTCTCCCCTCAGCCTACTCTTCTCCAGGCCAAGTGACCTCAGCTGCTCGTCATACAGCTTCCCCTCAAGGCCCTTCACCATTTTTGTTGCCCTCCTTTGGATGTTCTAGAATACCTTAATGTCTTTCTTACACTGTGGTGGCCAACACTGCCCCCAGAACTTGAAGTGAGGCTGCCCCAGAGCAGAGCAGAGTGGGACAATCCCCTCTCTTGCCCAGCTGGCGATGCTGTGCCTGGTGCACCCCAAGACAGGGTTGGCCCTCCTGGCTGTCAGGGCACTGCTGACTCACATCCAACTTTCCCCTGAATAACTAAAAGAAGGGTGTAAAGAAGACAGAGTGACAAGACAGGAGGCAGAAGATGAACTAAAATGCTTGCAGTTCACCCTGAGTATCAGGAAAATTTTACTGTGAAGGTAACTGAACACTGGCAGAGACTGACCAGAGTGGAGTCGTCTTCTTGTCAAAAGCTGCATGGACATGGTCCTGGGCAACTGGCTTTTAATGGCTATGCTTGAGCAAAGCAGTTAGACTAAATGACCTCTAGGGTTGTCTTCCAACTTCAACCAGTCCACAATATTATGATTTTGTGATTCAGTGTTTTCAGCAATTTTCACTGTTATTTTTTCTGCTACAGAATTACTTTCTTTGGAGAAAAGTAAGTATTCAATGTTCATATTCTCCTTTATCAGTCTTTACAAATACAAGGAAATCCTCCATGGTCATGACCAATGTTCTCCTAAGTACTTTTATTATGGTTTTGTTATAACTCTTGATGAAATATCATAGAACTGATCAATTTATCTATTGTGTTCTTACTGTTCTTAAGAATCTTCCCATTCATTGAATTTGGAAAAACACCAGCTCTAGCATTTCTCTTTATTAGAAAGGTATCTTGCAAATGAAGAAAAGAGTCTAAAACAGCAAGCAGTCAATGATAGGCCATACCTGAAAAAGTGTTTACATTTTAACTTAAAATTGCATTAATTAGAATAATCTTACAGTTTATTTTGGTAAAAAAAAAATACTGACTGTTTGATAGCCATACCTGTTCTATGCTAGACATAGCAAAAATCTTCCATACTCTATTGTGATGCTTAACTTTTGTTATTTTATTGTTATCTTATGGGAATTATACCGAAATAAAACATTCAAAGGATTTTCCACACTTTTAATAATAAGATGAAATCTGAATACTTCTGTATTTACTGAGTAAAAAAATTGTTAAACCATTTTTTACTTTCTTTCATGCTTCTAGCCAGAGCTCGTAATATGAACAGGGAATAATTTGGTGGACCTATGAAAAAAAATTACTGAAAACACCAATGTACACCATCCTCTCATATACTGAGACGGATCTAGTTAGTTGCCTGCACACTGAGAAACTGCTTTACAAAATTGTAACTTGAAATAGTGTTTACTGGGAGGATTTTTCCATAACCTTTTGACATTTCACATTTTTTACAAGCTGCAGCATAAATTTTTGCTTACCATTCTCCTTTATTTCCAATGCATTATTAATGCCAGAATATTGCAATCTGCTCCGTCCCTGTAGCAGAAGTAAAAAACACCCTTGCTTCACAAGTAAATAAATCAATATCTATTCTCTGAAAATAAAATTTGATGTCTCTGAACATATAAAATTCTTACATGATGTCATGCATTTTTTCTTTAACGGATTCTTGCCTCTGTGAATGACTGTTGATTGCACCTTTATTAAAATAAAGACAATATTTTAGTGAATAAGAAATTATATGAAAGAAGTTATGTACAGATGGGTTTGCAAGAAAATGCACTAATCTAAAGTGGAATATTCCCAAAGGATTTGTTTATGTATGTGCTTGCATTGCTTGATGCCTTAATAGCAACTTCAATGGAAAGCTTCCAAAGCATTAATTGCTTGGTTTTGCACAAGTTCTTTATTTATCATCATTAACAGGCTTGTTTGAAAGAGTTTTTTCATGGTGTAATGTATCATTTACTGAAATTCTCTTTCTGGCCAGCTGACAAAAGGAGTATATTAGATGTTATGGTGTCTAATTACATGGCTTGATTTTAGCAATCATTTCCAATTTGTTGGTCTTAAGACACAGGAAGATAGAGGAGTAGAATATTGTAGATCAAAGCTTACAACTCTTCCCATCAGAGCTATATCTTAGAGAGAATAAAGCTGTTTGGAGAATGTATTTAGACAAAACTTGTGCCAAAAATAGTTAACTCATTAGAGAGATTTTCTAGATTGTCCAGAGTAGGGAAGGAAAACATTAAAGAAATGAACGTACCATAGAATCTTTGCTTTGAATAATGGTAGAACTATGTCATAAATTCTATTCTATTTAAAACTGGTATTGAGGGCAATTGAACTGTTCAAAAGCAGATTATTATGCTTAGATTATTTTATAGAGTACATTTATTACCTATTTTTATATAAAGATTTCCCTGTAAGTAGTAAAAACAACATGTTAACTGTAAGATAATTAGATCCAGAATTATTGTACAAAACACAATCATTACACTGAATTTTTCTTATAAATTTTGAATGCTATTACTTTTCTTTATATATGGTGGAAATATTAACTTCATACATTATTTAAACATCTGCCATTTTAATAAACTTCTCATGTTTTAATTTATCAAAGTTGATACTCCATTTAAAGCTTTTTGAGGATGTTGCAACAGCAAAAAAAAAAAGGCTAATTTTTTGTTAAA
Organism: Eulacestoma nigropectus; assembly: GCA_013397775.1. Taxonomy (NCBI): domain Eukaryota; kingdom Metazoa; phylum Chordata; class Aves; order Passeriformes; genus Eulacestoma; species Eulacestoma nigropectus. Next base: position 312,559 of record VZTE01005259.1, on the reverse strand, counting down.
TATGCTTTTCTGTAGAGGCAATTACTTCTCACTACCAGTTTTTTAGTGTGAGAACATTAACAAATTTAAAAAAAATTCACAAATGTAGATAAAACATCATTTGCACTATTGTCACTTCAGGTTTTTTAAATCTGAGCAAATATATGGTTACCCACTTCCATAAAAAATTACATAGAATGTAGTGAAGAAATTAAGAGAGTTAATTTTTGTCAAACAAAGAGCAGAAGACTAGGCTTCCTCTTTATTTAATTGTTTTTTTACTCCTAGCCCTCCGAAACAAGTACTTCAGATAAACTAACATGAAATTAACTCACTTTCTCAAGCTTGTAAGGACTTTCATTCACATGGATTGTGCCTGCACACTTCAGGTTGGCCCTACTTGTTTCTAAAAGTCTGTTTTTGATTAATGTCTCCAATTTACCCCCGAGTGGGTTTACTGGAATTTTTCATTTTCTTGTCTTCTCTTGAATCATGGCTACTCGGGATAAAAGAAAAAGGGTGGAGTTTTGATGTCTGAAAACAATCTTTGAGGAGACAAAAGGACTATTTAAACTAAAGGGCAGAAATCCTATTACAGGAAAAAATGGCTACTCATTTAGAAGAAAATGACAAATTCCTTAGAGAAAATTCCTCAAAAATCTTTCCAAAATCAACACTCAAGGCAGCATTTTCCCTGAGGTTATCAAGGCAGCAACTGCACAATAATATCAAAAGGATCACTATAGTAGGTTAGAACAATATCATTCTCTCCTCTCTACAACATTTTTGTATATTGAGAAGATTAGAAAACATTCTAGGTATGCAGTGATACTTACGCAGACTCCATATATAGCAGCACAGAATGATTTGAGTTGAAAAGGAGCTTCAAAATTATCGAGACAATCCACCTGCCATGGGCAGGAACACCTTCCACTAGAACTCATCTCCCAGTAGATATCTTCAACAATTTTTAATTAGGCTGTAATTCACTTTTAACTTGAGCAAAATTAAGATAACAGACATGTAAGAGCACTTATGATATCAAAACATACATATCTGATATATTTATAAAATATATGGAAACGTAGGAGGAAAAGCACTCCATCTATTTACATTTGATTTAAACCTGTAAGGTCTTATTCTCTTAAGCTGACTAATTAGTGATAAATGCTTTTCTGACACACACCTCATCATGGATCCTGTCCTTTTTCTGTGTCCCATATATCAGATTATATCAGATACACTTTTCTTCTACAGGAGAAAGTCCATTTTCACAGCTTACATACTTTTTCGAGTCCTCTAAAGAAACACAGAAATATATTTCACACTTTGCTGCCAACCTAGTGTATTTCTTTTCTTCCTTAAGCTTATCTGCATCTATATCTTTTGGAAGAAAGAACCAAATTAAGTCTTGTTTCATGCTTTTAGATATACATATAAAAAAGGTTCCTTTGTCAGAACAGATGTCAGCTTCTGATCTTGATTTTAATTTAGTAATTCCTGAACTTGGCAAGTGGTCCTTCATAAGCTACTCATGCTGTACCTTTCAGTGTAAGTTGTCTACATTCACTGTATTTTATATCAATCTGTACATTAAATGCATTTGAAAAAGTTTTTAAATGGGTTTCATAAAAGTAGGTTCCTAATACACAGCACATAATAAAATCATTGGGATGATTTGGGACATTGGCTATCCTGATCCATATTTCTGTATTTAAGAAGGATTAAAGTAGAAAACTCACTAAATTCCTGGAAAAAATAGTTAAAAATAGGTGTTTTAAAAGATATCTAGTTGTCAATGTTATAGGTGATAGTTTTTACTTTCCATGCCTTCCACGGTAGGGCTGTTGTCTGTTAATGTCTGATTTTTATAAAATCAGAGACTAAAAAAGAGAATATAAAACTAAGGAATCTTACCCTTTGGATATTTTAGAATGTCAAAATATATACCTACACAAAATTTAAGGAAACAGATTCTTCTAAACATTAAATTCAGTATTGAAGTTTTTTAAAACTACTACTTTAGGTAAAAAATTGATTAGTCTTTAAGATTTTAAGGCAGAAGTATATAAAATGGACTTTAAAAACGTATTTCCCTAGTACTGAGTACACATATTAGTTCCTGCTGGAAAAGGGAATCTTTATTCATTTTTCTTAGGTCCATACTGATGTTTACTTTAAAGATCTTTCTACTTAGACATATGGAAAAATAATTTGACTTTCTATTTTTATATTTTGTTATTTCTACTTCCTGGAATGAATGAATTCAAGTTTTGTTGTAAAATTACTCTGTCAAAAATGACTGGGCAAAACATAATGGAAATTGTCTATCTAGGTCTTGCAGACTTCTGTGGAGAATATGATATTTAGAATTTCTGTGAGTGACTGAGACCTGTTTGACACAAGTATTGTATCACTGAGGATTTTAAAATGCCACGGACTAGCCTGGATATTGCACAGTTTTAAGTGTGTTATCGCAGCCCAAAACACTTAAATGATATGCCTCTCTAAGATGCTACTACTCCTTTTGTATAACGTTGCAGTGCATTCTTTGCAGGGATAATCTTATTCCAAACAGAATAGTGCAGGTTAGATGGACTTTGCACAGTGAGCCCTCTGACAACCAATGGCACTGTATGGTGTATTCTCCAACCTTTGCATAATCTCTCATTTTTCTGTCTCTGATTTTTTTAGGTAGTATTTGAAAACATTCACTACAAATGGTGGCAACACTACACACAGAATATTACAACCTTTTTTTTTTTTCATGGGAAGATAAATAACCTTGTCAACCTTGTATGTTGAGGGGGGTAAATTACAGGACAGGCTGTCTGCTTCTCCAGAAATTTAGAGAGAAATATCTTTGGGAAATGACATATTTAATAAACATATAAATAAAATATCACTGTACTTCTCAGATAAATCTCTGAGTGTTGTTCTCATAGATAACTTAGTGAAAGAGAGAAAGACAATTTAATAAACTGAAGGTATCATTTTATTTAAATCTTTACAAGTACTTTCATTCCTAAGACTGTTTAAAATATCAGATTTCTTTCAGAAATTCAGATACCAAAGTGTTCTGATTTATTCTCCTTTTTTTTTCTAAAATACAGAGGATGTTACAGTATGTAGCAATAATGTCTTTTTTAGGTAGTTGCATCATAGTAAATCTCTTGGGTAAAGATCAGACAGGCTTGAGCACCCATCACTGCCTCCTGTGTACCTTCGTATTCTGCAAACTCATTCGTTTTTCCCAGGCCTTCAGAAACAAGATCTGGACACAGGCATAAAAATCATTCAAGCTGGCAAGGAAATCAATTTGCAAGGAAAACAAAAAGATTTTGCCAGGCAGTGGCAATATTTTTCCTTTTCTTACTCATTTATAACCTAATCCCCTTAACCTTATTGTGGCCATTCTGAAAAGAAAGAATTCACTCTTTTCTTAAATACATAGTGGAAGCCCAACATGAGATGAGCTGAAAAATTCTGAGATCAAATCTCAAAAAGAAAAACAAACATAGTTTGACACATTTAACCTTTCTTTTACTCCTTTAAGAAAAATAGGTGTTTTCTTCACCACTATTGTATAATCAGAAATGGGCAAGCTCTAGCCCTAATTCACAGTCCAATCACAAAAGAGAAAAGCTAGATATATTAGATGAATGGGGGAACAAAAGCAGCTACTTCATGAGAATCTCATGAAGTTCAAAAACTCCAATTACAAGGTGTTTCACCTAGTCTGGGCAATCCCAGACTTGCACACAGAATGGGAGAACTCACTGAGAACAGCCCTGCAGAGAAGGATTTGGGGGTTCTGGTAGATGGAAAGCTGAACATAAGCAAGTGTGTGCTTGCAGCCTGGGAAGCCAACCACATCCTGGGCTGCACCAAAAGAGTGGCTAGCAGGTTAAGGGAGGGGATTCTGCCCCTCTACTCTGCTCTCATGAGACCCTGTTTGGGGTACTGCGTCCTCAGCACAAGAAAGACATGGACCTGTTAATACAGGTCAAGAAAAAGTCTGTGAAGATGTTCAGAGATGAACATCTTTCCTTTCCTTTCCCTTTCCTATGAAAACAGGCTGTGAGAATTGGGGTTGTTCAACCTGGAAAAAAAAGGCTTCAAGGTCATCTAATTGGGACCTTCCAGTACCTGAAGTAAACCAACGAGAAAGATGGAGAGAGACTTTTTACAAAGGTATGTAGTGACAGGACAAAGGGAAATGGCTTTAAACGGAAAGAAAGTAGGCTTAGATTAGACATTAGGAAGAAATTCTTTACAGTGAGGTTGATGAGGTACTTGAACAGGTTGCCCAGAGAAGTTGTGGATGCCCCACCATGGAAGTGTTCAAGAGTGGGTTGGATGGGGTCCTGAGCAACATGGTCTGGTGGGTGGCATCCCTGGCCACAGCGGAGGAGTTGGAACTAGGTGATCTTTAAGTTCACTTACAACGTAAATCATTCACTGCTTCTATGATGTGAAGAAAAATAACTGTTGTTCTTTCACTGGATATCTATATGCCTTAGAATGATTATATTTGAACTAGATTTTATAAAACTATCTTTGAATTTCATTCTCTAACCTTTTTTTCATCACTATTACAATTGGACTTTCAAGGGTCTCTATTCAATTTCATGCTGTAAGATGCATAAGTAACAAGAAAACTTATGTGTCAGGTAAAGAACATTTTTTAAAGTATGAAGTACTAGCATACGAAGTAATGCAGGAAAAGTGAAATATTAGAATATATAGAATATATATGAATATATAGAAGTAAATAATAATCTATTTTTCATCTAGAAAAAACACAGATCTTTCCAAGTCACGCACAAGTTTCAGTTTTTACACTGTCAATAAACAATTGGCCCCAGCAGAGAAAAAAAAAAAAACAAATCAGCAAACAACACTTGGCATAAAGCAAAATGAATCAATTATTTTTTTATTGTGATTCATACCTACAGGCTAATTACTATTACTCATTGCAAGGAGGAGTTTTTCTTCATTTTAAACATGTTATTTAGACTGCCTTGTGCATTTTAAATATATTTTAGTTCATCTGCTTGCAACAATAAAAGGAAAAACTAAAGTGGTTTTCAAGTACTTCCTTTCAAGGCCAGATTTTTTTTTAAGTTATGCAAAGATAGTGTTTGTGACAAGTCAAACTGTGGAAAATTACATTCACTAATTGTAATTCTAATTCACTATATGACTTCTATCTCAACCAGTGATTCTAAGTTAAATAATTTCTAAGCACTGCTTGAATATACTCCTCATCTAGCATTTTAGTTCAGACTTTGCATAAGCATCCCTGGTCTCAAAAGTGAATGAGTATCAGTTGCCACAAGTGTATAAGTCAGACCAATTTTAGAGCATCTTAATTATCTCTGTGTTAGAAAGTACACTTGCCAATATTTCATAAATTTATTTCTCCATTTAGATCTTAAAAGATCAGTTACTTCAATGAACTTCATGTGTAATAAATGTGACATATGACTTTTTCTATATTTAGCTATATATCATTTACTTCTATGCAAATATTTTCCTGATATGAAAAATTTCTAGCAGTTATTGTGCTTGGTGTCAATTCAGCTCTGGGGTAGTGTGCTTTTGTAGTGGATCCATTTTCATCTCCACCTACTGGGTTGCTCTTCATGAAGGGTGAGCTTTGCGCAGGTGAGCAGATTCCCTTTGACTGAAATCAGAGAGTAAGATTTAATCAAGAGTTTCTTTAATGGGAAAAAAATTGATCAGTGATTGGGCACAATCTTCCAGAACGTACTAGCATATGTGCTAAAAAAGTTTTGAAAACATCAGGTTGTCAGCCCACACTCTGGAGTACTTCTTGCGTGATAAAAAACATGTCTCATACATTTTTAAATTTGTTGTTGTGCTCAATTTCCTTAGTGACTCCTCTTGTTCTTTCCTCATCGATCCCATCTTCCCCTTGTCTCAGTATTCTTTTTTGTTTTTACATGCCCTATATTCAGTTGCCCCTTCTTAAAAGGATCAGTTGTCCCTGATCTCCTCTTTTGATGTTTTCAAGGAGACATTCCAGTGTGATGTCACTCAGGACTCCAAGGAAATGGAACAGCTCATCAATCTTTATCAAAAGAGGAACAAATCCAAAGGCATTGATGTACAGTTACGTTCCTCTCATCCTATTTAATCTCCTCAACACTCAGATTATTCCTTGTTTTGAAAGCACACACAACTGAGTGCTGTTCTAGGTGCCCTGACTCCTTGCAGATTATGTGGATATCTGGCCATATAGCTCCTGAGAAAACTGTATCCTTACACTTCTGATCTTAATAGAAAATTTCACCGTATCTTCACAGAGGCTGTGCAAGACGTATCTGGCACCCATAATTGAGAAGATACTGAGAATGCTGGTGTCTGATTTGTTATGTGTAGCCATTTTGCACTCAGGCAACCAAAATCTTGTTTTACAGCCACGTGACATGCAAATAAATGTCACGATAAGTTCTATCATCATCTGACTATAGCCAGTGTTGCTGGAGTATAATGTCTCCCATAAACACATTGATATCAAGGCTGAAAATGTTCCTGTCTTGCTGAGAAATATGTCAGCATTTCCTTTGATTCTGGGGCAGAGTAACAGAACTCAGCTATTATGCATCCTTTCTGGGAAGTCTTTCAAACTGTGCTTTATGCTACCATGAATATCCTGGAGTAGGCACACCAGTGAAATTTGGAGCTTGTCAACACCACCTCCACACCAGGAAAGCACAGAGAATAAAAGAGGTGAGCAGTGAGAAGAGATATGTTTTCCATATTTGGATGGTGTCATGTCATCAATATTTCTCATGTACATTATCAAGGAGAAAACTTGTAAGATGTCCTGTCCAACTGATCATTCATTAATTGATAGCTAGTGAGGGATTAAGAGCTCCACCTAGTCATTTTTTTGTCTACATTTAAAAGCTCCTTGAAAGCCTTCTATTTAAAATAAAGTTGTGCGAAATTGTATAAAACAGCTATAGCGACATCTAAGGCTTCAGCCATGCTGTAGTGGTTTGATCACATGCTTTTCACTTTGTGAGATAAGGATGAGAAGAAATGCAAAGCAGGCCTAAAACTTTAAAGAATATAAAGAAGTTTATTACTAACAGAATTTAAAGTAACAAGAAATAAAAAGAAGTGAAAGCAAAACCCTCTTCCCTCCAGCACTCCCCAAGCAAAAAACTCCCCCCCCCCCCCACCCCCCCCAGCACTCTCCCCTCCTTTT
>VZTE01005259.1:60873-304757 GCA_013397775.1 Eulacestoma nigropectus | reverse complement strand
CTGACCGTGCAGCCTCCATGTTCTTCTCCCTCACGTCTTTCCCCGCAGGCTGCGCTGCTGTTCAGCTCGGTGCGAGCCGTGCAGGCTGGAAAAGGAGTCTCCGCTGGTCCCGCTGGGTCTGCGCGGGCTGCATGAGGGGGAGAGGAGGCTCCCCCCGGGCTGCATGAAGGGGGAGGGGAGGCCCCTCCTGATTCAGAAGCCGAGCCGGGTGAATTCGGCTATCGGGCAGCCCATAGTTAGTTTAGCTGCTTGCGGCTCTGAGGGAAGGGAGAAGGGAGGGCAGGCAGGAGCCCGGGCCAGGGCCGGGCCCGGGCCCGGGCCGGGCCCGGAGGCCGCCTGGGGCTCAGAAGCCCCCGCTTCTTCCTCCGGAGACCGGGAACCAGAGAGGAACTTCCCGCCCTTGCACGGGGTTTAAATATGCAAAATTCACAAAAGCGCATTGGCTTAAAAGCTTGTCAATCAACTCAGTTTCAACCCATGACACATGCCCTTCTGCATTTGAAGGTTCAAGAGTTGGCATAGGCTGTCTCTTTCCAAAGAGAAGGAAATTAAACCAATCTGTTGATGAAGTTGTTTCCGGGGATAACTCTCTGGTCATAAAAGGGCCAAATCTAACAAGGCAAAGACTAGAAAAATGACTATCTGTATCTTTCTCTCCACATAAAAGTACAATCAGGAAGTTCAGGCCAAATCATCCAGGGAGGCCACATTTAGTAACTGCCATAACCACAATAACAAAGTCACTGTTTCATGCCCCTCACTCAGAAATTCATGCCCACATGACGAACGTTTGCTTTGTCAGTGATGGGTCTCAGAGGTAGGGGCAGGTTCAGGCAGAGGACTGGTGACATAACAACTTGTGTGCATGTTCTGGTGGTTGTCACCTTTCCAGTTACTCATTCTAGCTTCACATTTCCATCCTTGTCCTCTCTTCTGCTCTAGCTCAGTCTCATCTGCTTCCTCGTGACTAACCGGCTGGGAAACGGGCATGTGAGGGAGCATGTGCCTTCATGCACATGGATAAGGGAGGAAGTAGGTTGAGGTGAGATAAACTGCAGTCAGAAATCTTTTGCATTGATTTACAACATGTTTTATAAGTATAATAGAAAGAAGGAAGCAAATATATATACACATTTTTCTTTTTTTTTTTCTTTTTTTTTTTTAATAAAAGGTAATGTAAAGGGCAGGAATACAATTGATGTAACTGACAATTGTTTGGGAACAACTTTCTATTCAGGGTTAAGAAAATGTACAAATTTGGTGGAGAAAGAGACAAATGTATGCTGTTAGTCTTGTTAAAATACTTTAATGTAATGATAAAATCTGACTAATTTCTTCATAAGAGATTTCCCTCAGTATGCACAAAGACCTAAAGTAGTTACAGAATGAAGAGCTAATATCCTAAAGTAGTGACAGAATGAAGAGCTAATAGCTAACACTAGTATCACTTGAGTGTTTTAGAAACAACTAAGGAGCATAATGAGGAAATGAATGAAAAAAAATGCATATTTAGGGGACACTTCTGGTGCTGTTGTTTCTCTAATTTGTTTCAATTCCTTAAATTGCTCTTTCTGACTTTCACTCAAACTGCGGTCTGCTCCCATTGCCTAGCTCAATGGAATCCAACCTCTATGACACAAAAAGCCACACTGGCAACTTTTCAAGCACCAGAGGGCTAAAACTAATTTGCATAAGAATTTACAAGAAAAAAATTGACATTTGGATCACTTTGTCTTCTTCCTTACTATGTACTGGGAATTAAATAAAGTTTGAATAAGTCAAAAGTAGCTTAACATCTCATGGTTTCTGAAATACTTTTTTTGTTTAAATTTAATTTAATTTTATTTTTAATTTCTTCAAGACTGGACATACTTTAGAGCTTCACCTTGGGTTTTAACCATTATATTTCAAATCCCTGAAAATCCATATCTTGCTCTTATTGACTCAAAAAGAAATTATTTAATACCTCAGAAAATCCATCATGACTACACTTTATCAGGTATTATTATAAGTCTTCAATTTTAACACTGTACTTCCAATATGTATTCCTCTTTTATTTTACTATCATACTGAAAGTTTTCTCTTAGATGAAATCCAGTCCATTCAGTGAAACTAATGTGAATAATTTAAATGCACTAAATTAATCTTCCTTAAACTAATGTCTTGTAGTCAAGGATATTTGAAAAGAAAGAATTTGGTGTTCTTATGACACCTTTTTATTACTGATGTATGTTGTACTTAAATATGAAAAGTTTGCAAATAAAAAAATCCCTTAACTTCATCCTGTGGCATTTTTACTTGAAGGTTAAAAACATGATATTGCAATGGCTTCTCTTTTATTAATGAGGAAATTTTTTTTTTCTTCTCAAAAAGAAGTCAGTTTAAAGAAAGAAGACTCTATAGCTGTGAATTTTGTGTTTGTTTCTTCAATAGAAATGAAAAAACTTGAACAAAAAAGGAACTACTCTTAAGTTTTGAAAACTAAGTGTTAAGGGACACTGAAGCCTTCACTGGGTGGCCAAGAACATGATCTTGGTTTGCAAAAATAAATTGAACATTTTTGTGTGTGTGTGTGTGTGAGATAGGATTGTCAACTACTCTTCTTGTGCCATGGCTTGAAAATGGACAAAATATTGTGGCTTTTTTTTCCCACTTGTCAGTGTATTTTTCTGTTGAGAAGCATTCACATCACAATAGCTTCGGAATACTATACAATAGAGATAAAAATAGAATAGAATTTTTAAAAACCCTGAGAATACCAACAGAATGCTGACATGGGGGCATATGTGACCAGTTATCTTCAAACAAGATCTAAACTTCAAGATGTAAACAGCTGAAAGGATAGTCTACAAAATTTTAGACATATATCTGGTCTATTCACAGCTTGATAAAGAGAAATAAGCATACCATGTTCTTAAGAACACAAGTCTGTGGTACAAAAAACCTCCTTAGTTCCAGTCCATTAAAGCTTTTGTTCTTTTCCATCATCTAGGTTGCAGTGTGCAGCAGAGTGCACATTATGCTTTGATGAAGTCATCTTTTGAATGAAGTACAGCCACGCTCCTTCTATAAATGTATTTGAATAAGCTTTATGATCAGAAAAGGATTCATAGAAAAAGCTGATTTATAAAAACCAGACAAAAATATCTACTATCTAGATTGATACATGACTAAAACACATTCTGGTATATTTTTTTCTGTTTATTTCGTTACCTTTGGATTACCTGAAGAGACTTAATAATGTCTTGGAACATAATTTTTCTGTGAGGGAAGGTGAGGAAAGCAAGGAAGGCAGGGTAGAAATTAATATTTTTTGAGTACTGCAACAGGCTGTCTGAACCTTCCTCCTTTCATTTTTTAGGCACCCTACACTGGTATGAATCATAGTGGTTACACTGTTAACAGAAGAGCTGTACTGGATTATGCCAACTGATGTGGGTCAATGACATTTTATTTTATTGTTGCTGTCATGCATTACATTACAGTAGAATGCTAAATATCTTAAGGTAAAGTGTCTGAAGCAAAATAAACACCTACTTTTCTTTCAGCTCTGTTTCGTAGTTATTATTGTTTATTTCTAACTGCTTTAGCGTTGTTGATCACTCATCTTTCATAGACATCCACTTCTTTGACAGAGTTTCTGACTTTCTTTTTTTTCTAGTTTTGACCTTCACTGTTATCTTTTAGTACTTCACAATTTCTATTGGTAAAATTGTGCTTTTTCCTCTGTTTTTCAAATATTTTCATTTTATTGAACTAGTGTCACACCAATAACTGGCTATCTACCAGTCAGTGGCACAATGATTTGTGATCCCACTTTGTCTCTCTCTTTCTCCTCAAAATATATCTAACTATGTTCTGATAGGTCTACTTTAGAATTTTTCTGACCATTCAAATTGAAAGAAAAATCTGTACTGTCTTATTCAAAAACAACATAACAGAAAAGATACAATATTCTTCTACTCCTCGTTATTTAAAAAAAAAAAAAACAAAAAACAACAACAAAAAAAAACACAACATGTATTTTGAGATATTTCAATAAAATCTACGATTTCACTGCAATTTTTTCCTGATGAAGCTTCCTTTATTCCTGTGGGGTAAAGTTTCTAAAAATAAAATAGAATGATAGCACAGCAGCCTATAATACTACTACTGTGGAAGGCCAAAACAATATCTAACACAGATCAGTACATGCACTTTGAAGAGTTACTAAAATTATTATATCAAACTCTAATGCAGTGCTTTTATATGGCCTGATATGCCATGATTTACATACCAGCAAGGTCTGACTCTTCTTCCTCTTTGGGTGCAACCAGCTTGGGTTTCCAAGACATTGTACCCATGTTATTTACCTATATTGTACATGACCATAAAAATAATGCTAGCACACTTACAATTTTCTACAATATTTGAAAACTAAGGCCTCATTCTGCCTGTAGTACATTTGAGAAATCGTTTTTCTCAAAGTATTTTCATTGCTGCAAACAAAAAAGGCTCACTTTATATAAGGAGTAGGTTCTTCCTGATTCTGAGTTGTTTTTTGACAACCTTAACATCTTCCCTGCAATACAGTATTCCTAAATCCGTTCAGCAAGACCTCTCTTTAAGACCCTGATGTATTTGTTGTCATGAATAACTGATAGAATATCCTGAGTTAGAAGTGACTCACAAAGATAATGGAGTCCAGCTCCTGGCCCTGCAAAGGACACACCAAGAGTCACACCACATGCTTGAGAGCATTGTTCAAACACTTCTTGAACTCTGTCAGGTTGGTGCAGTGACCACTTACTTACCTGAGGAGCCTGCTCCAGTGCCCTAACACCCTCTGGGTGAAAAACCTTTTTCTAAGTTGAGGAACCTTTTCCTGGTATCTCACCTAAACCTCTTCTGGCACAGTTTCTTGCCATTCCCTCAGGTCCTATTACTGGAGAGGTGTCAAACCTGTCATAAGGATGTTGTTGCTGTGCTAAAAGGGATAAAGAAGATATTCTAAAAGGAAGTACTTATTTAGTGTAAAAGGAATAATGAGCTGTATGGAACTTGGAATCTCTTAGAGTGTACATCACCTGTGTGAAAAAGTTCGTTCTACGTGATTCCTGGTTTTGAATAGATGTGGTAGTAACATAACTTATTTGTATAGCTTTCTCTTTATTGTGTCTGGTTTTTTTATTATTATTATTTGTAGCCAAGGTATTTTCTCTCCTGACTCCTGATGGAAACACTTATATTTCACCTGGATGTCCTTTATTTGATAAATATCATCCATAATCTCCTACAAAATAGTTAATCCTTCCTTTCTGATATCTTCCAAGAAACCTTGAACACCTCTGGAGTGGCTTGAGTACCACATTGCTTCAACAATATATAAATTTTTAGCCTTGGTCCATGAATAAGAAGTTCTTTATCAAAGACTGAAGATAAAATTATTTTATACTTCACACGTTGCTCCTGTTACATACTTCCTACAGATTTTTTCTTTGCTTAGTAAGTTTTCTTTCTGTAATATCAAAAATCAATTAAAACAGTTTGAACATTAAGAATTTAGATCGTATTTCATACTTTTAAAATTCCTTCACTTTTGAAAACGTCCTTATCTCAATTAAAAATGCTTAGTTTTAATTTTCATATACTATCTCAGTTGTGCAGGCTATGTGAAATAGTTTTGGAAATATCTCAGTAGAGCCAGTTTCTATATAAGATGCATAGAAAGGATGAAAGTTAAGATTTTTTCCAAGGTTTCTGACCTACAGATTCCTCATGTCTCGCTCTGATTTTACTTGGTGGCAGTTTCCTATTGACAAGGGACAATTTAAACTTCCTTGATATCTTACTCTAGTTTTCTCTCTTCTTAATTTTTTTCTCCTTTTGACCAAAGTATAGTCTCCAAAACTTAGCAGGCTGGAGCCTCAGCAGTTCCATGTCTTCCTTCTCTTATATCTACAGTTAACGCCAGCCTCTCCTCCATCTGTTTCTCCACAAGGTCACTTCTGTTATCTTAATGACATGGCTCTCTTGAAAAGATTGCTCTCATGTCATTTATCGTATATTCATTTCCTATATAACTGGCTTTTCTTTTACCTCCATATTTCAAGTTACAGACCTTTTGTGTGATGTCAGCAAATATATCACGATTGGTCCCTTTCTGGGGACACATTCTGTTCCCATTCTCTAATTCAACCTTCATGGGCAGTTACTTGTAAGTATCACACATTTTAAATTGCTCTTCCTGCAATTTGAAAAGAATTTGAAATATTAGACCTATTTAATATGCTGCCTATTGTGGTGCTCAATAACAACCACCCTATATTTTCAAGAATTGCTCGCATTTTGGAAAAGATAGGTTTTATGTCTTTTGGATTGAATAGCTGCTCAGATGATTTAGGTTATATCTTAGTTTGATGCTTGTAATGGAGCATCCCTCCAGTGCTTTATCATTTTAGGAGCAATAGCACTACATGAGCTACTCTGTCTTGGCTGCAATGTGTTCACATACACATATCTGCTAGTGTTTTCTTGCTTCTGTTTGAAATGTTGATTTGGAATCCGGGCTGCTTACGCTTACTTCACAGGAGACTAGCAAACCCATTTACCTAAGACTGTTCATTTAAAACATTTTGTGCTATTCAAGGTAAAGAAGTAATACTTCTGAGATAGCTGTTACAGAAGTGAAAAAAACAAAATACCCCATAAGAAATACATTGAGTGACCCATTGTTTCAGATTTCTCACAGGGAATAAGAAATGATTCAAAGAGCAGGCAGTGTCCAGATCTCAGCTGAAATGCCTCATCCATCTTTACCTAATACAATACTTAAATGATGAGAGACAGTAGAATTCTGTGTGTGCACAAGCACTAGATACAGATCAATAACTATCCAAGATTAAATGACTGTTTTATAGTTTACCTGATGCAAAGACATACAACCTAACATCTAAAGCCATTAGCTTATTCTAAGTGCCATTTTTTGCATTGTGTAAGAATAACATCTCAAAATCTATATGGAGCATTATGTTTTCTCCTGGGTGCAAAAGTATTACAAGGTTCTTTAACAAAGTAGGATACTGTCTGTCAAAACTGCTGTTACTAAAGGGTTTTGCCCCTCATTTTTCATATAAGACAGTTCAGTATTCCTCTTCATCATTTGTGTCTGTGTATACCTACATTATTAATTATATCTGCAGCACGCTGGGAACAATTCCTGTTAATTAACTTCCTTTCCCTTTGCTGACTAGCTGCCAGTGCAAAATATAGACTACTGAAGAAATTAAACCCTGATTGGTTTTTTGCTCGTGCTCATCCTTGTTTGAAAGTTTGTAAGTGCCTTGGATTTTAGAGAAAGTAAAACTGAAAGTTATAGCTACACTGTTTCACATGATTTGATAATTTATTCCACATCTTGAAACTATCTAATAGGTGAACTGAGAATTTTTTGTCTCTGATCATCTTAAAATAGTAGGGTGTAAATTAATACTTTTCTTTATATTCCAATATATCCTATAAATTATGAAAAGGTATTTTTAAATGAAGGGAAATACTGTTTTTGCTATAAATCATTCCACAATATCTCTTCAACCAGGAGAGTTTTTGAATTAAAATTCAGTTTGAAATTATTCTTTTTCCTTAGAGTACTTTCAAGGTGGTCTACTTCAGCCCACTACAACAGCTTTTCAGAAGGTGAGGTCATCACCACATACATGTTGGGTGGTTTTAGTTTATGTTGTATTTTGTTTACCAAATGAGAGGTTGGAGGTCATTAGCTGTGCTCTTAGAAAACATTATCTGGTTCTGCATTATCTGCAAAATCCAGTCTTTATGTCCACATCTGGCATTTGGACCATGACTACTTCAAGACCTCACTCCTGGTATGAACTAAAACACTAATGTAAACTTCACTTGACAGGCAGAGCAGTTATGATGATCTTTTGTCTAGATTTCTTTCTGAGTGTTCAGGAAGGGAGACAGAGTATGCCGATTTCAGACTGAAAGGTTTTCAGAAGGTTTTAATATTTTGAAAGGTCTTACTTTAATGAGTACATCAGAACCACCTTAAAATAAACACAGTACTCATTAGCCTAGTGGAAAATAGAAGAAGTCAGAAAGGTAAGATGAAGGATGATATAAAAGAGAGCTGGCTCAGAAATTTCTGTGATGCAAGGAGCACTGTAATTCTGCTTTAGTTCTAAGGACCATTTCATCTTTTTCTGTGGCTCTTGTCAAAAATTATTCAGCCAGTTTTATATCATCTTTATTTTGCAATCAGTTTTACATTAAGGAGACAATTTTCCCTGCAGCTTATGAAAGCTCTCAATGGAACGCCAGAAAGGCAATGGTGCGGTGCTGCCAACAAGGGAGGCAATGTAAGTCTAGATGGAGCCATATGGTGATGGATCAACATGTTCTGATTTATAAGGTCTAGATCTCTGAATAGTTCTGAATACTAAAAGAATTGTGAATCTCCGAATTCATAGAACAGGGGATTACCTAGTATATGGGGAAAAATAAATTTATAAACCAGAATATTGCATTCTCATTTTCCATTCATTGAAGAGAATGATTGAATTATAAAACCTGAGTGCTTTTCAAGTTTAGAAAAACTCCACTAGTATGTGCTTTCTATTGCAAACTAGCTGGAAGCAATTTTTTTCATACTTACTTCAAT
The DNA here is from genome assembly GCA_013397775.1 of Eulacestoma nigropectus. Classification (NCBI taxonomy): domain Eukaryota; kingdom Metazoa; phylum Chordata; class Aves; order Passeriformes; genus Eulacestoma; species Eulacestoma nigropectus. Next base: position 296,098 of record VZTE01005259.1, on the reverse strand, counting down.
AATTTTCTCAGTAAACAGGTTCTCTGCATTATTTGGACATGAATGAGAGACAAAGTGTAATCACTGATAAATTCAAATCTCAAGCACTGACACGCTTGGTAACTATATCATTTGGAAGATGGATTACCTTTGTTTATGTTGCTGTTTTCATTGTCTCTGCATTAGAAGATCCAATTATTGTTGTGTATACATTAACATGGACTTTTTAGATTAAGCAGCGAGTTTTAAAAGTTTTAATCATAGTGAGGACTCCAAGTTTCCCATCTTTAGTTCACAGGCTTTTCTCTGCAGTTCAGCATACCTAATTGTCTGAGAACAGTCTCACTTGTAATTATCTAAAGCTAATCCATTTTAAATTTAATATTCTCTATCTGCTATTCTTTCCAAATTTTCAAGTATTTTTATAAACATTTAAAAAATACTTTTAATATAAGATCAATCTACATGTCTAAAACTATATTCCCTCTAATGGTCTGGTTTATAAAATATATGTCTCTGAGTTGTTCAAAGAATGTGATAAGTAATTTTGCATTTTCATTTGCAGAAAATCCAGTTCTGGCCCAGGGCAAATAACTATAATAAAATGGCTATTCAGTACCTTATCTAGCACACCAAATATTGGTTAATTTGTTGCTGTTTGGAAAAAAAAAATGGCACCCTTCATATTCTTCTTTTACAGTAGGAACTATCCTGTACATTGGTTGCGTATTGGTTGTTCCACTAAAACTCATTAGTACCATTCCTTCTCATATTTTCTCTTTTTCTATGTGCAAATTTAGATTTCTCAGTTGACATTCTCTGAATGTCACCCATAATGTTGTAGAAAGCAGTTTCAGCTGTCTTTAGTATGTCCTAAAATAACTAGAAAGGAAATTTACTTATGTCACAGAAGGAGGAGTCTTGTAAATATTTTTTTAATTAGAAGAATCATTATAAAATAAATTTTTAAAATGAAAAATACTTTGGAAATATTCTGAACACTTTATAATGTAGAAATAACGTTAGTATAGAACAGGCTGCATGGGATGATTTTTCACTTCAGTTAAGCATCAACACTGGATCATTATATCCTGAAATATAAGTAAGAATCTCATTGAAACTCACAGTTCTATATTTGTTTTTTTTACCAGTACAATACCTAATAACATACTGCAAATACAGAGAAGAAGACCACTTTTATTTTTTGAATTGCAATCACTCTTCAATTCAAGGAAATTGAATGCAAATTAAATATTTAGGTTAAAACTTTTAGAGGACAACTAAAATACCATAGAAGGAACACATCATATGAAACAGGCTGGTGAGAATTGAGAATTTCATGGAAGACCAAATATTTCTATGATAATTTAATATAATGTTGTCTTATTTTTTTCTTTTATCTAGATAATTTACACATAATTTTCTAAGAATCTATTCTTCTTTGTTTGTAACAAACCCTTTTCCTTCTTTTTCTACTTTCATTTTGGGTATCTTGAATATTTTTGCAAGTTGCCAATATGCACTATTGCATACAGTTTTGATTGATCTGTAACTGCATTTTAATTCAGTAATTTTCTTCTTTTCTCCATTTCTCAGAAGTGGTGTTTGATACATTCCATTTGTCTTTCCATGTTTATACTGGCTATATTATTTCAGTAAGGATACACAAACAATAATTGCTGTCTTGCAAAACATATACGGACTGCAAACAAATTCAGTTGTGTGCTATAAACTGGAATGCAGCCCACGTGTTGGAGTCATAGTCCCTTAGTTTTTGTGACAGTGATAGCAAATATGGGCTGTCTGGTTTCCCTGTCACTGTTTTAGCTAAGTAAAATTCTAATAGTGTAAAAAAACTGCAAGGAAAATACTGAATTAACTTTTTTACTTTGATATTATGATGTATTTACACTACAGCTTAGGCATCTCATAGTCTTCCAGCAGGTCAGTTGGGGATTTTTGCTACAAGTTGTGCAGCTTAGTGGACCAGCGAGATATAGTTTATACTCAAAATGAAGAATTTAGCGTCATTAGTTTCAATGAGTTTAGCATTAATTTCAATGAAATCTAATCTTAATCCAAAATCAGCTTCCGTGTGTCTTTTTTTCTCCCAGTAGAAATTAGTGAAACATTTCTTTTTCTTAGCATGCCTTTTGATTTTGACTCATATGAATATTCATTCAAAGAATTCTTCCTTTTCCTATGTTTTCCTTTACCTTTCTGAATTCTTTACTTTTTTTTATTAACTTTGATACCACAGCAGAAAAAATCAAAACAAGAAGCAGTATATTAGTAGTCTGTCCTTTCTCTTAAATAGTAGCTTTGTGCCAGGGTAATTGCAACTTTATTTCTTTTAAGACGTGTACTTGAGAAAAAATATGAAACCTATTATGACATGTGGCATAATAAAACAAGATCCATAGTTGTATAACCACAATTTGCTTGTTTCAGGATAGTGAATCCATTTATTTTCTCTTATAATTAGATTATAAATTTCAACAAGGATGGCTCTTTGTCATAAATCTATCAAATACCTAGCAGCATACAGTCCAATTCTACCTGGAATGTCTTAGAATATCTACCATAAAATAAAAGAATAATAACTATTGAGGACTTATTTATAAATATTGTGTTCTATTTGTCTCTCTGCATTTGCCTAACACAAACCTGCAGTACATAATGATTTTATTCCCTGTTCTTTCTCCATGAATGATATAAATTCTCAAATGATGCATGTCTACCTTCCTCTACATGACAGAGAGAGGACACACTGTAATACACACATTTATACTAAGGATTAAGTAGTATGGGATTCTGCATACTAGTCAGAAGACTCTCTTGAACATGGGAACATGCTCTTCTGAAGTAATTTTGCTGTCATGACACAGTTTAGGCATTAGAATTTTTCCTAGTGGTTCTTAACTTAAGCTTTCAGATGTGAGCAAATGTGAGCAACTGCAGTATTCATCCTCTGAACTAAGATAGAGAACTTTTGTCTTTCATGTGACTTGGAAATCAATTTAAATCTCCACAGAGAAATGTCTGCATATCTATAACTTGGATATTTAATTACTTCTATCCAAGAGGGAAATGCCGTTCTCTCTTATTCCTGTCCTGTTTACTAAAGAAACATATCTAATTATTTCATTCTGCCCTAAGGTGAACTAGTATGTGTTAGTACCTGGCAAGGACTTTATGAGTTCTTCAGTCAAAAGCACAGTTTATAAAAGGAGGAAAAAATGATCTTATTTACGGCATTAAGAAAGAAAAATATGTTCTTCCCACAGTGATTCTGTCAATCTTCCACAAGTTAATATTTATGTTTTTTATAGTTTCCTATCTCAGAAATATCCATCAATTCAAACTGAAAACACTGGCACTTTGCTTCCTTTGCTCTTGTGTACTTCAGATCTGCCCTTCATTAAAATGAATTTTTTCTGGTAAGAAATGGTAAGAAGAGACAGTGTTTAATTCTGCTGTTTCTATAAAGTAACATAAGCTATTCTGTAACTTTCATTAGTTTGATGGGGTATTAATATATATTGAAATTAAATCAAGTTCAACAATATTTTTAAAATAGTGGACATCCCAATAATCAATCCAGAAACTACTAAAGTCTCTTTTATCTGATGAGGGTCTCAACAGGCAGGTGCAGCAGATTTTCTATTTCAGTTAAAGCTTCGTTTTTCATTGTTGTGGTGACAGGCTTGGTGCCAATTTCTCCTTTAGACATACTTAGTAGAGGTACAAAATAAGATTTATGTTTGAAGATCTAGTGGGTAAATACCCTACTATTCTCAAATTAAAAGCCACCACTCCCAGAAACTATTATTTTGTTAAAATAAGGTCACTCTGAAATTACTGATACAAGATTCTTTCACTTACGGACCAGTTTTTTGTTTCTATTTTTATTCATGTGGTGCCTAATACAAAATGCAGAAATAATCTTGGAATTGCCCTTAGGAAGGAACACAAAACCTTATATCTCCTCCACCTCCTGTTGATCCCATCTCCACATTATAATCATAAATATCGCTAGTATTTTTGGATCGTGTTTTTTTTTGCTTCCTTTCAGTCTCCTTATTTGCTTTCCTGGCTAGATAACATTGAGAGGTGAATAGCAAGAATCCTTGTGTGGGAACATAAGTAATTAAGACTACTTGGGATTTAGTTTGTCTGGTTTGGGGCTTTTTTTTCCCTAGAGAAATATGCTAGTATTATCTGTGGAATGTCAGGTTTCTAGGGTTTTTAAGCAAGTACACAACTGAATTCCCTACAAAGCAGACTGATAAAAAACCTGTGGAGGCAGTGCTTCTCGGACAGGGAGCAGGGACTCGTAAGAGAGGAGAGAGGAGCAAGAATGCATTAAGCTGGAACTTTGGCCAATCATTTCATGATGTGGAGCCATGCTTCAGGTAACAGTGCCTTTTTCTGAATCACTTTCATTAATTTAGATAGCCGAAATCCTCATAATTTTCACTTAAAGAAGAAAAAAACTTACTGAAAATCTTATCTATTGAGAACAGAAATATGTATTTCTAGCAATTAATTCGGATGCATCATAAATTCCCTTTCTAGTAAACTAAACTGCTATTATACTGAGGTCATTTAAAAGCCAAAATAAGATTAATCTGAGCTTTTCACCATCTGTTCTACTCAGTCTGGATGCAAAAAAAGCACTGTAATCCAGTAGTCTGAAGGAGTAAGGTATAAATTACGTAAATACAGCTGTATGTTAGACACCTTTGGAATGCAAATAAAAGACTCTTGTATTACATGAGTTAGTCACAGGAAAACATGGTTGCAGCCAAAGACAGGAGTGATTGAAAGACAGCTCGATGTGATCATAAAAGGTTTTTATTCACATGCCTGATATTTTGGTTAGAAATAAAAATACCTCTCCATCCCAATAATTTTCATTTAAACAGAGAAATATTTGAAAGTTCATTTTAAAAGTGTAACTGCAGTATTTTTTTGCTGCATTTCTCTCTGTTTGCTTATCTCTTTGGCTGACTGATTGCCACGCTACTGTATTTTTTACTCCTTCATGTATCACTAGTATCCCATCTTCAGTCAGACTTCTAGTCAACAGTTTTCCAGCAGTACGCTGATGACGAGACTTAAGACTGTAAACCCCTGACAGTTCACTGTGATGACATTATCAGTTCTGAAATTAAGCTAATATTACAGCGTTTGTTCTTTTTCTAGTAGAGGAGTGTCAATTAATTCAATTACTAATGTAACATTTTTCACAAAGCGTACCATTTCAGATAGTAACCTTATAGAGAAAGTGTAGATGATAAAGCAATGAATATTTTCAACTTGGAAAGGTATTGTTTGTCTTGCATGTGAGACCCTATTTTGGCCAGTCTCAAGTCCTTAATGTCTTTTTTCATTTGCTATTTTGCCAATACTTTCCCGTAAGTTAAAATTGTGTCTTTGCCTCTTGAGAAGGACACAAATAGCATACACTGTCCTATTACTCTAAAGGTACATAAAAATCCTTCCTAATTTCATGCATACCTTGAAGGCTCACTTCTGAAGACGTGCAGTTTATGCAAGTCATTTACAGTAATATCATTCAGGAAATTAATTTTCATTAGGAAATGCACCATAAAACCCCATATTCACAATATTCGTGTTTTATCATCTTTGAAATTCCCATTCTTCCAAAGGATTATGTCTGTGACAGAATATGCAAACTTGACATTTTACTTTTATCCATTTTCTAACTTCGATTAACATATATGGATTTTTAATGAAAAGAATAGACAGACTTTGTATGCCATCACTGAAGATTTTTTTTTATATTGCTGCTATTTCCAGTAGATCAACAACTGCCATAGAATACGTATACTAGCTTTAAGGTTTTTGAATAGCCTCCTAGATGTATTATATAAGTCTGTAACTTCAGAATATGCTGAGGACAGTCTGCTTCTGAAACCCATACATTGCAGTCAGAATCATTCAGACCAAAACCATTATTTCCCTGGACAAATGCTGAAGTCAAGTATATACTATTATTAATTCAAAGTGATTCCTGTTAAATTCTTAACTTTACCATGACTTTGACAAACTGCATAATTCATGCTTTAAGTAACTTCTCTTAATCCTAACTTCACCATTTATTTTAGATTAGCATTTTAATGACACGTTCATAACACGGCTGTTTAAGCTTTGCAGATTTTCTTCATACACATATATTTATGTTTGATTATAGAGTTTTGGTTTTCCTCTGGGGTATTTAAAAAGATGAAGGACACAGTATTTGTGATTATAGGGAATGTTAGCAACTGGGTTAGGGACAGCACAGTATAAAAGGAAGCAAATCAGAATCAGCAGTGGAAAAAAAAAATAGAAAAAAGGTGCTTTTATTTTTACATACACTTTTTACATGTATATATTGTAATATTACTAATGGTGATGACCTTTTACAGCCTGAGAAAGATACCAGCAAATTCATGATATTTACAGCTAAATATTGGAAGCATTCTAATTTCTAAGCAGAATGAGAACAGTTGTGTGATGTGTGCACACACAAAACCAGTAGCTGGTTGTGCAAAATAGAGAGTTCATGCCTTTTTATTGTCAGAGGCATGACCAATGAATCACATTTTGGTCTTCTTATTGTTGTTTTGATTTGGGTTTTTATGTTTGTAGTTATTCTGGATTTTGGAAGATTTTGTTTCTTTTTTTTCTGTTCAGCCAGTGTTATTGCAAAGTTGTGCTGCTTCCCAAACTTTCTAAATTGACTAAAAGCTAAGAAATAGTTCTAGTATTGAGTTAATTCTGTGATTAGATGTTCAGAGTCATCTAGGTGCTGGAAAAAACTTAGATGAAAAGCAACCACTCTTGGCTTTTTTACTGTATTTTTAAAGAACTTGAAGACAGTGATTGGCAGACCTACTTTGCTATTTCCAACTTTTCAAAGCTGGATTTTTTTTTTTTTCATATCCAATTTGGACTTTCTTTCAATTATTTTGGGACCTAATAAATATTCAAACAAATAATTGCATACCTCTCCACAAAGAATGACAAGGTGGAAATTTGGAAAAACACCGAGCCTTTCTGCTTCCTTAGCAAAGTTTATACAGTAAAATATGTTTTGCTTTTATCAGAGACATCATCATTCTTTTAGAGGTGAAGAAACTCTAGCAAGTATTTTGACAGCTTCATCACAAGGAAGAACCTCTAGAGTCTAAAACCTCTGTCCAGTATGTCTGTGATAGAATAAATTAACATATGATTTTCTTTCTCTTTGAAGTTATGGCAGTATTTTGGCTAGATATGATTGAAAAGAACTTTAGTGTTATAAAATAAGATGTCTATATTCTCCAGAGCACGACCTAAAAACGTAGGTGAAACAATTAGTCTGGAAGATTTTTCTCCTACTGGAAGATTTTTCTCCTTCTGTCTAGGACATTTTCAAATTCAATTTATAAAAATAGTAGACAAGTAAGATAAAACTTTTTCTTAAATAGGATTTTAGTCAAAGTAACTGCAGCATTCAATGATTTTTATTTTCATTGCTGAAGCTGTTTGCAGGAATATCAACCCTATTTTTTTGGGTAGTGCAATTATCTTTGTGGAAGATTAATAAATGTATTCAACACTGTGCTTTGTCTCTGGTATCATTTAGTTTCATGTTTGTTCTATACAGCTGCTAATAAGTTTCTAAGTATGTCCATGACATTTATGAATCTTAAACTAGAGACCTGTATTGACTGAAGAAGTTGCTCTGTATTGGGCAAAGATATGTGGAATTCTCTTCTTTCAGAGAAATATCTCAGTTCAGCTGAATCACATTTTGGAATGGGAATAGTAGTTGCATTAAATTATTGCCTCTTTAGAAGGTCCTCTCTATGTCCTCACCTTCAGAGCTTAAGACAGTCCATCCTTGGTTAGTACATATAACTGCAAACTCCATGAATTTATGGAAGCACTCCAATTCAAATATTGACTTCCAAACAATGGAGAAAGGCAATGCTCGGAGTGAGCATTGCCTGATTCCAGAGAAGAAAAAACTTTCAAAATGATGACTTAAATTTATGAAAAATTGAATCTTTTACTGGGAATTTTTATATAAGAAAATTGCTTACTTTGCATCCAAGTTTGGCATTTATCAGGTTTAGTATCTCTAGTATTGGTTTTGAATTCAGTTCTTTATCTAATTTTACATATTTTTTTTCTTCAGTTTAACTTTGAAGGAAAAAATACAGAATTTTAACCTTCAAAACCCTAAATTGTAATTCAAAACCAAATCCACTTGTATAAAAAATATTTTATTGGTAATATTCATTTTCCTGTTCTTCTTTTTTACTTTGAAAAGATTTAAAAGGACCCTACTCTCAGAGCAATTACAGACAAACCATGCTTGAATTTCTCAGACAACAGAAACTCATAAAACTGAATTCTGCCCCCTGGGACTGTCTTGTACGGCTTGAAAGGGAGTATTGCTTATTCAAAGGTGATTTAAAAAAACATTTTACAAACTACCTAGGAGTTTGAGTGCTGAAGATATTATTTTGAATGTATGGGTTTTTATCTTTTCTTCTCCTTTATAGCGCAATTTCATTAAGACGAGTTTGTGCAATCACTTATCCATCTGTCATTTCCATTTACCTGCTGGTCAATTTAAACTAAATTTGACACAGAACTACAGAGCTCAAAACTAGTATACAGTTCTGAGGTTTTAAATTCACAGGTGAGTAGGAAGAAATGTGTATACCATATTGAAAGAATAGCTGCTTCAGGAGCTCAGGAGTTATCTATTCTTTCTGAATTCTAGGATACCTTGAGTTGACTTGAACCCTGGCAATTCCTGTTCACTCCTGCCAAGGTGATAGGTGGGAAAAGGGCATAGAAGGAATCAGAAATATACACAAGGTAGGCGAGAAGCAAAGTGATAAACTGAAGATGCCACAAAGCAGATGTGTCGTAGGTAGAAACAACACAAATCCCTGGGAAAATAGTTCAGTTTGTTTCATTGTTCACTAAAAAAAAAGTGACAAATGAAAGTTCTTTTTTAACTTTCCACTCTTGTAAATGCGTTTGAGAAAATACTGAAACAAAAATAAAATGAACTGCTCAGAAATTAAAACAGAGTAAATGTTGGTAAATTCAAGAGTGCTATAATTATATAATTTGTTCGTGTACAATACACTGTGATCCAGGGGCATAATCAAACTTTTATATATGTCATCAAGAGGTCACTTGCCAGCTGAAATTAGCATCTCTATTTCAGCATTGCATTTAAAACCTTGAATCACACTAGATTTTGTGACTTTCAGAGTTGCCTTAAATACTTACTAGCACACAGATTTCCTATTTGAAAGATGTTTTCAAATTTTGTACTACATTTCGCATCTCTGAGAATATGTCTGGTTCTGGAAGCAGAAATTATCAAAAAATTAAGGCAGTCCTTAGGGTTCTAATTTTTACCACAAATTTTTAAGAATCTAAGGATTTTGTATCCTATACCCACATGACTGTCTCTGTCTTTCTTCAGCACATGAAGCGTGGTTGGAACCTTTGAAAAAAATCTGGAAATGCAGGCTGCTAAAAAAGTACTTTGTTGCATAGCAGGTGCAGGTGAACTAAAGGTCAAAATCTGCTTGATGTGCACAGCACTTTGCTATGATTTGATGTAGATACAAGCAAATACATTTGAGTAGAGTCTAGTGTATGATCAAAGTCAAATGCACACAGGTTTAAAATTTTTGAACCTCATGTAAGCTCTTTTGAAGTTCATAAAATCTTAATAAAATTTTTCCCCCTTTTGAGAATCTGGTGTTTTCACAGTGCTTAATTTTTCTTCGGAACCCACCTTTTTGATTCCAATTTTTGTTATTCTCAAAAACAGCATTAGTAAATCATTGCAACAAGTTAATAATTTTTGACAATCTGTCTGACTAATGCACGAGTTTTGGCTTTATTCGGATTTTTTTTGGCCAGGTGTAATTTGATTAAAATCAGGTTTTCTGAAACAGACCATAGCTTTAAATTTTGAACAAAAATATTACTGAGATAGGATTAACCTCAGCGTTTTAAGTCTAGAACTGTAAAAATACTATGGCAGGCAGATATATCTGGCTGTTGTATTTGAGGTATCATCTAGGCCAATCTCTTGCCCAAAGCAGGGCTAAATTCAAAGCTGGAGCCAGATTTCCCTTTGTCTTTTGAGTTTCTTAAGGGCAAGATTTCACTGCATCTCTGAAGAAGCTGGTCCATGTTTAATCATTCACAGTGTAAACAGGTTTTTCTTTATATTTTATCCTAATTTTTATTCTGTCAGCTTGTGCCTATTGCATCTTGTCTTGTGCATGTCATCAAGAAAACTGGCATCTAATAGTTGATTTTCAAGTTTAAACTCTTCATTCTAACTTCCTCTGGTAAGTAGCTAGAAACAGATATTCACACGTTCAGTGATGCCAGTCAGTCATCTCCAGCACTGCCTCAGTGAGCTGAACCTCCGCTGAGAGTGCCCATTTCTCTGACTGCCATTGAAATACAGGTTAAATAACTCTTTCTGGTAGCATGGCTTTAAAATAAGCTGAATACTAATGCTTCACTGGGTTTGGAAAGATATCCACATTTATTTCTACCTTTATATCTTTTTACATATTTATGCCTTTTATAATTCAATCATCAGTGTTATATTAGGAAAATGAGTAACACTTTTTTATTTGCATACGAATCCTTTAACTTATTTTATAGATTCTCTCTCTTTTGAGAGTGAGTGTTCTGATTCTATTCAAATATGGTCTGTCAATGTCTTATCTTTTGTGTGTGAGAGGTCAAATTAATGATTAAAAATTCTGAAGCTTAGAGGGGGAGTTTTGTCATAAGGTTTATAAAACCTTTAACAAGGCTACTAAATAAATAAAGATATGTCGGTTTTTTATTTTTGAGTATTAGAAGACTAGTATGTTTTAATAAAGGACCTTCATGGTTAAGAGGCATGAAAAATTTTTGAATGGATTTGCTTTAGTTGCGAGAACCTAAAAAGACCTTCATCATCATTTTGATGATGAAGTAGCCATCCAATTCTCATGTCTTCAGTTAGAAAACTGGATTGTTATAGTCATTGTGCCGTAGATAAATTATCCGTGATGCACTGATAGTGAGTGCATTTGTAGGATGACAGGTGACTGTATTCATTTAAGCACAATAAGTATCTCTTATTAGCCATAATAAGAAAAAATGCTAGGTTATATTAACTCGATTTTTTTCTATTCTCCTATATGTTTTCTTTGAAACTTCTTCTGAAAATGAAAAGTATACTAAAAAGCAGGAAATACAAAATGAATCTTCTTCATTTAGTTCAGTTCATCTGAACTAAAAGTGACTTTTGATGGTTCTTGTCAGACTATAGATTCAATTTTCAAATACTTTTATTCAGTATGTCCTAAATATGTCAGATCCAGACAGTTTACTTAAATTTTGCTTTTTTGTCTGCTGTTTTCTAGTCTTCCTAGTATATTGGCCAAGATGAACCTAAAATAGGTTATAGGAAACATCTAAAATATGTTATCTTGATGTATAAAACATCTTCAAAATCACTGTGGTTATCATACTAAATGAAGTGATGGAGGATTCTTTGTCACGGTAAACTAACTGGTCTCTCAACACATACTGTATTTCTAGGAAACACCAGTAATTTATTTATCTGCTTTCACTTGAAGTTAAAATTATTTTTTGAAAAAACTCTGCATTGCCATACATCCATGAAAGGTGCTGCCTCTGTTGATAGCCTCTGTAAAGATGTTTCATGGTCACAATACATAATATACACCTCTGCTTTTGAGAAAGGAATTTTTTTTTTTTTTTGAGTGAAAAGCATATGACATGGAACGTATAATACTTTAAGTGTACTAGCAACAGAGTTTATGTATCTCAAGAACACTTTTTCTTAGTAAATTACTCATTCAAGGGAAATGATGGGAAACAAAATTTAACATTTTTATAGGGTTTACAGACAGAGGTGTGATGCAAAAGATACACGATTCTTTACAGAATCTGAATTTAAGACAGGGTGAAATTATCTATATGCACTCAGATAATAAGTTTGTATTTTTATGTGTGTAAGAGTAGAATAATTTGTGTTTAAAGAATAAAAGAAGTATGTTTCAGCATTTAATTTTTGTTGAACTTTGATATTTTTTATATTATTTTTTAAATTCCTCTCCTGAGTTTACCCTAAAAAAAGAGAATGGAAACGTTTGCTTTTGATTAAAAGAGTAAAATAAATATATCTAGTTCTATTTTCCCCGTCTTCCTGTAGGTTTAGTGAAATATCCAAAGTACAACAATACAGGAAATGAAAAAAAAAAAAAATGGCTAGAAGTATAATCATTGCTGATAGAGCCTTTGTCATCTTCCTTAAAATTTAGTCATCTAGCATGAGGAAAAACCTGACTTCAGTTTTCTTTTCCATCATAGGAAATACGAGTCTTTCACATCTTAAACATACATTCTCTTATCTGATCTCACATTTTCCTCCTGATCTTCCAGTTCAGTAATTGTTGTTCTTATAGACCCCTGGAACAAATGAAATTGATTCCAAGAAAACTATCTGGAGAAAATGATCTGAAGTTGTTAGTAATTTTGATGACACCTAAGCTGCAATGTTACATAGATAGATTTTCTTCAAAACTTATTTCAAGCTGGTATGTTGTAGTCTTTGAGAAACAAGCAAGTCAAAAAAAAATCCCAGCAACAAAGTTCAGGGAACTTACAAGCAATGAATTACCCAGATTCTGCTGTCAATGCTATAAGAATATATACTTCAGGATTCTGTCTATGCACTGCATTCAGGTTTGGCAACTACAATATAAGTAATATTGGCAATATAAGGAACAGGGGGGAAACTACACTAAATATCCAACTTTGGCTGTGGTTTCATATTTTCTTTGTCTGTGTTTGCTTTCAGATTTATTCAAAATACAATAGAGCTAGAAAGAAGTGTTAACAATGCAGAAAAGAAATTAATATAGGCTAGAATATTAGTCTAGAGAAGAACATCAGACTAGAGAAGAATATCAGATTAGAGAAGCAGTTAATTCCACTAAAGTAATTGAGGCAGAGTTTCTGTTTCTATTTTTAATCTAACTTTGGATGACATTTCGTAATTTCCAAGAACAGGTTTATTGAAAGTAGTCTTGATTATTCTGATAGAAAGGAATGACATTGATGGGAATAGGTAGATTCATCAGGTCAATGCTTCCTGGAGCTTGGTGGCTCCAAGGTTGGTGTAATCAGAAAAAATTCAGGATTTTGACCATTGGAGGGTCTATTGACATCTGACAGAACGTGCCTTTCTTATAGGGGTAAAAAGAGTTCTTCTAGCACAGGAGCTAGTGAGGCTCAATGATAGAGCTTTACACTATCTTGGAAGGGGGAAAGAGACAAAATTGGTGCTGGTAGACAGAAGGTTGAACATGAGCCAGCAGTGCCCTGGCAACCAGGAAGGCCAACCTGGGGTGTCCTGGGGGGCATCAGGCCCAGCATCACCAGCTGGGCAAGGGAGGAGATTGTCCAGCTCTGCTCTGCTCTAGGGTGGCCTCACCTTGAATGCTGTGTGCAGATTTGGGTGCCACAATATAAAAAAGATATTAAAGTATTCTAGCGCATCCAAAGGAGGACAACAAAAGGGGAAGGTGAAGGGCCTTGAGAGAAAGCCGTAGGAGGAGTGTGTGAGGTCACTTGGTCTCAAGTCTTGAGAAGAGGATAGTGAGGGGAGACCTCATTGCAGTCTATAATTTCCTCACGAGGGGAGGAAAAGGAACAGGCCCTCTGGTGACCAGACTTGAAGGAATGGCGAGAAGATAGGTCAAAGGAGGTTTAGGCTGGATATTAGAAAAAGATTTTTCACCCAGAGGGTGGCTGGACACTGGAACAGGCTCCCAGGGGAAGTGGTCACAGCACCAAGCCTGATAGAGTTCAAGAAGTGTTTGGACAATGCTCTCAAACACATGGTGTGACTCTTAGAGATATCTTCTGCAGGGCCAGGAGATGAACTTTGATGATCTTTGTGAGTCCCTTCCAACTCAGCATATCCAGTGATTCTGTCTTTGAATTTTTTGTTGTGCTACAGCTATTCAAGTAAATATAACATTTCTGGATGCATTTCTAAATAATGGAATTAGTGTCGCTGTTATTGTGTTTAATATTTTATACAACATTCAAGTGGAAACTCCTACTGCAGAATAAAAGCACTTAAATTGGAATAATACTTTCTTTACGGATTAAATTTCAAAGTAATGAAATCGAAAAATAAATTCCAATTCAGTTGAACACTGATTCTATAATTCTCTGAAAGGCAATTCTTAGATTCTACACCACAAAACCCTTTGAAAGGCACAGAAAATCATGTTTCAGTGTTCTGTTACCTTAATAATGTTGTACACTGGGCAAGTGTAAGCAATGGGGTTGTCTAGCTCTAATGCAACATTTGTGGGGTTGGTGGAAGAAGTTTTTGTAAATGTTTCTAAAATGCCCTGTTATCAATGATTAATGTTTTAAACATAGATTTTGAAACTTCTTAAACGTAGTTAGCTAGGTCTGCAAATAATTTCTTTAGTACAGAATGGGTTTAAGTTAGCATAAGCAATAAAAACTTGCAAATAAGAGATTGGAAAACAATTAGAAATTTAGGTGGATATGTGATTATATTTCTTTTGAAATTAGTTTATAGATTGCTTTCCTTTTCCAAAAACGCCCATGTAAACAGAGCTCTGGATGAAGTTGTTGCAGTAGACATATTACAGCTGATTCTTCAAGCAAAAGCTTGAGAGATATGATCTGTGAAAGTCAACACCTCTGCTAATCTTTCTATACAATGTCAAAACCCAGAATGAAAACATCTATTACTCAGTGAAGTGAATGGAAAAAGATGTGATTTCGTGCATTAGGAGTTAGTTCCATGAATAATTCCTTTAGTACAGAGTGAACTTTAGTTAGCAAAAGCAATAAAAACTTGCAAATAAGAGATTGTTCAGGAATTCTAAAATACTGAGGCACAGCAACTGGATTCTTAGCAGATGTCATTATTGCCTTGAACAATTAACAGTCATGCACTATTAATATCTTCCTTTCCTTTGAATAAAATAATTAGGAAAACAACAGAAAGAACAATTGTGTAAAAGAATGTATTTGTGTATTTTTGGCCTGTCAATAAGGATATTATTTGAACACATTACCTAAATTAAATGTTGTTTATGTTGATAAGATCTACTCCGCTTTCACATATCTAATAAATTGTATACTGTCGACCATAGACAAAAACTATGGGAATAGAAATCATAATTTTTTTTTAAGAACATGTGATAATTTAAAAGAAAGCTATCCAAGAAATTTTGTTAGTACTCATTTACTCTAAGTTATCAGACTCACATCTCTGCAGTGTTTTTATGCCATATATACCAGCTGTTGCTATTGCTGTGGTGGGGGAACTTCATTATTAATACATTTGTAACAGTTGCAGTTACTCTCTCCCAAAATCACCTTTAGGTTTCGTACGATTTTCCACTACTTGAATGCAGAAATTTGTCAGAATGCTTTTTCTTTTATCATTGAAGACAGCTTGATTCCATGGAAACTGTTAGAGTTTTTATATATTTGTGAGAACTATTTCATACACCTCCTCTTGTGAGCCATTCAGGTGAGTAGGGGGTGGTCAGAGGGCCATTTGGAGGCGATTTAAAAGAGCTGATTGAGCAGCTCCTGCCCTCTTTCGAGCCATTCGGGTGAGCAAGGGGTCGTCACAGGGCCATTTGCAGGTGATTTAAAGTGCTCTGGGGAGTGCAGCACAGAAGTTCACGCGAGTGGGGGGAGCAAGAAGGGCACAGCCACATTCCTGGTGGTGGGCTGTGTGTCAGGTGGGTGTTTTGGCTGATTTCCCTTCCACTCCTGACTTGATTAGATCCAACAATGGTTTATGAACCCTCGAAAGTCATTTCTGCTGCTGTAAGTAAGGGTGTGCTACCCCAAACAGAACCCTGCCATGAAGGATACAGCTGTCCAGGTCACTGGCTGCAGGGAGTGTCTGAACCTGCTGTGAGTATCGGAGTGCAAAAGATGCCTGTGTGCAGTGTGAGCAAGTGAATTATCTGCTCTGTCTAGTGGCAGAGCTTAAGGAATAAATAGAAAGGCTGAGGAGTATTAGGGAGAACAAAAGAGAAATGAACTGGTGGAGTTATAACCTTCCAACCCTGAGAGAATCTCAGTAGAAGTCAGAGGAATCCTGCCTCTCTTGCCATCAGGCAGAACAAGACTTAGCAGACGGGGGGAACGGAACCTGTTCCTGCTCAGGGAGGTAAAAGAATCCCCTCTTGACCCCCACTGCCTTTCCAGCTGCCCTTACAGAATAGGTACAAGGCCCTGGATTTAGAGGGTCAGGCAGATGACACTAGAGAAAAAAAATCTATCTGAAGGGTCTCCCAGTTGCCCATCATCTGTCATATGGATTACAGCCTCAAGTACTAAGAAGAAAAGAAGGGCAGTTGTAGTAGGTGACTCCCTTCTGAGGGGAGCTGATAGCCCTGTATGTTGACCAAACCCATCCCACAGGGAAGTCTGCTGCCTCCCTGGGGCATGGGTATGGGATTTTACGAGGGTTCTCCCTGAGCTAATTCATCCCTCTGATTATTACCCACTGCTTGTTGTCCAGGTTGGCAGTGATGAGATTGACAAGAAGGGTACCAGGATATTTAAAAAAGACTTCAAGGCTTTGTGTTGAGTGGCTGATGGGACATGAGCACAAGTGGTACTCTGCTTAGTTCCTTTGGTAGCAGAGATGAATGATGAAAGGAACAGGAAAACCCACATCATCAATAAGTGAATTAAGGGCTGGTGCCATTAGTGGAATTCTGGTTTCTTCGGCAGTTTTTACAGCATCAGGCCTGCTAGAATGTTTGCAGGGCTGATTGAGAGGGCTTAAAACTAGGTTTGAAGGGGGAAAGGGATGAAACCAGGCTCTCCAGAGATGAGTTGAGAAACAAGTTTTATATGGCCATTATCATGTAATTTACATATTTCTCTAAAGTCTGTATGTGATCTAAACTGGTATCACACTAGGCAAGCCCATAAAAATCGATTTAAAGACAACTAAAAATTTTATTTCTAGTGCAATTACCAGCATTTTGTTTTCTTTTAACTTGTTTTCGTATACTGTATTTACAAAATATGACAGAATTGAATACATACAGGTTAAAATGAATAAATGAAAGATCAGAGAAGAAGTGCAAAGAAATGACATTTGGAATGCTATATACAAACAGGCATAGAATATAATAGAAAAAATATGATTTATAAACCAAGCAGAATTTTACAGAATTCTTAAGGTGGTATTTTTAACAATAGCTGTAAGAGTAATTTTTGTGGTTGATTCAATTAGTTACTGATGGCACAACCTTCTTCTATTTCATGCTAGTATCACAGCAAAGAATAGGCCTTTGCATCTCTTACAAAGCCATCAGTCGAGCATCCATTCCGCTGGTGAACCATAGAGTAGTTTTTGGATTGTTAATGTCTTATGAAATGTCAGTATGATGAAATGTCTTTTGAAAGATGTAGCAATGTCAACTTTAGACAGACATAAAGTTGTAATGTACATTGCACAACAGTATTTGCATAATGTTCTGCCGTCAAACAGTGCTTTAAATTCAAACATTAAAAACATGGAGCACAACAAATTTAAGGTTTATTAAAGCTGGAATATATTCTGTGTAAACATCTGAAATATTGTAATTAGTTTTACATAGTTATTGCAATCATATAAACTATATGTTTCAGATTATTCTTGACTCGGCAATATCTCCTATGCCTGAAAGTTTCAGTATTAATTACCAGCCAGTTCATTAATTTTACATATTGGATTTCTCAGTGACAGACAAAATTCATTCTCATTATTCTTTAACTAGGAATGAGCCTGCAGTGAAAAAGTTTGGATTCTCAACAGCAGAAATCATGCCTAGTCCAGCCAATTGCATCAGGAAGACATTATGTGTTCAGCGGCTACAATGGAGGAAAAGAAAATTCCTGGGTTTTTCTATGCTCAAGAATCTGTGATTACTGGGCAGCTGGAAGAGTTCTAATGTGTCTAAACCTGCTTATTGGCAATCTGTCTGACAACACAGATTTCCACACCCTCAACAAAGCAGGAAATTGTAACCCTGGAAGAGTTTAAAGGAAAATGTGGACAATTACATGGTGGGGTTCAACAACAGATGCCAGATAGATTGTTTTACATTACACAGATATAAACTGTAGAATTTACCTGTAAAGCATGCTTCAGTGAAGGATTTCTGCCACATAAGCCTTGATGAGGGGAAAATGAATTCTATTGACATAGGCAGGGGAAATATTGAGTAAACTAAAAGGATATTTAGCTTGCTTACCTTAGTCTATGATCATCAAGTTCCAAACATCCCCTTGGCAATATAGATTTTCCCAAAAAGAATCCATCTGAAGTTCCTCCATATGTTTTATTCCCTAGTCATTGTTGAAGACTGGGTCTTGTGCTCGAAGTGACGTCTTTGAATCCTCCCACTGGGCAATTCATGTAATATTAAGGATATGTAGCCCCCATCAGGAAACAGCAAACCAGTAGAGAAGGAAGATTATGTTTTTTTCAAGTATAAGTTTTATGAATAACTCGAGATTAAACCTTCTCTTCCAATTGAAACAAACATACAAGCAAGCAAAGCCTAATAAAAGTTGTTGTTTCAAAAGTTTCAAATATTTGAACTTAGTATATGTAGTGCCAGACCAATGCTTTCTCCCCAGCCTCAAATTCATTCTTCAAACTTGCTAAATAATTTAGGAGACACTGTATACTGTGGTGTTAATGATGCTGGCATCTACATATCTTTTGTTGTAACTGAACAGCAAGTTGTGTTACTTGTTGATCTCAATTCCCTTTTTGCTAAAATTCATTAAATGTCTTAACTGCTGTGTCCTAATTGGATCATGAGTCTGCCTCTAAAATTAAATTTTTGTCAATAATTAGGGAATTGTAATTGCAACTGTGAAACTGTTACAAAGATTTTTATTTTCTTGTAGTACCGCTTGGACTGTTTTGGAACATTAAAGCAACATTTTTAGGAGGCATGTCTTCTTTTCTCTAATCCTTCTTAAAGTGCAGTCCAAGAGGTTTTTTTCACTTTGCTTTTTCCTACCAGAAATAGTTCTTGGAAGACTTGAAGAGAAAATGTGTGATTTAATTGCATGGGGGCGAGCACATATGTTTAAAGAAAGGGAAAAAGTAAAGGGTATAAAATAAACTTTTCATTTCTACTTTCTATTAAAAAAAAAAAAAAACAAAAAAAAAACCAACTTAAATTACCTCTAGAAATTGCAAATAATGTTAAAAGCTTCAGTGGCTAAACATCTGTTAAGACTTTACAGATGTACTAAAACCTATTTTATTAAAAATTACTATAAAATTAGTTACCTGCTTAATAGTCCAAGACTCTTTATGATGCCAACAATATTGCCTTCTTGACAATCTCTGATAAACACCTGATATTTTAAATAAAAAAAAAATTAAAGAATTAGATTAATAGTGCAACGGTTATAGTATAATTGAGATACTGACGATAGATTATGTTTTTTGGAATATTTAAAGCTACTAAGATGAGATAACTTTTAGCAAATTACATGTTAGGCAGAAGGAAGAAAAACACTTTAAAAAACATACAGATGTGAATTACATTGTTCCAGTACCAATACAATAAATTACACATGGACTTTATGAAAATATTGTATATGGGAAATATTTTTTTAAAGTTTCTCTTTTGACTATATATCTACCTTGTTATGAATTTATATTTATATGTCCCAAATCTTTTGTTGCCCATAAGGCTGTAGCCTCCAGAGGGCTGTTACTGTTAATGGTAATAGAAATGAAGTGGTTCTTTCACTAAGTCTTTTCTCCACAGTACTATTACATTATTTAACATAACTCTGTCACCTACTTCTGTCAGCAATAAAATATTAAAAATATCTTCTGTATAATTCCTGTTGCTATTTCTTACTACAGAAAGAATAAACTTTTTCTGAAGGTATGACTGAAATCCATCTAAAAGCACAAAGCCTAGTTCTAAATTTAACGATACAGAAGTCTCAGGTTTTCTACAATCTTTTTTCTATGCCATTCTTCAGTGCTTAAATTTCAATGTTATGATGTGCTATAGTTCATGTCAATATTAAAGCATAAGTATATGTGAATAGTCCTCTAATATCTGAACTTTATTGAAATATTTAATTAAGCATGAAAACTATATTTAAAAGAATCTCTAATCACTTCACTTCCAAGTATCTCTTCTTAATTCCTGTTTTACTGCTAAGTTAGCCAGGAAAAGAAAGCAGATGGAGCTATTGGTAGATTCTTAAATGATTTGTAATCATTTAAGAATAATTCAAAACTCCTGACTTTTCATCTTAGTGGTACTCAGTTAAGTTTCAGTAATAATATTGCAAATTTTAACTTTTAGTATCTCATTGACTGTAAAAGCATATTAGAAATAAAAGATCATCATATGACGAAGCCTGCACCCCACTGTGTGAAATTTTCAACAAATTTCATCAGCATACATTAAAAGGATAAAGTCAAAAGGCTAAGGACAGCTTGAACAAATGGGTATGACTGATTATGTCTGAGAAAAATGCATTCCTTGTAGGATTTTTTGATTGTATTTTATCCAATGACCACTTAATACAAAATCTGGGCTAAGTCCAGGATGATGGGACTTTTGTTTAGAATTGAAAGTAATCTTCACTGGATAAAAGTGTGTGAACCTCTTTGCAATTCAGCTTTGCCCATCTTGTATTTTTGCTACACTGAGACATATTCTCAGGTAAGAAAACCGAGCTAGTGGAAAAACACTAAATATTCCTAGTATTTTCCTCAGCAAAAGGCAACAGAGAATCCTGTCAAAATGTATTTCTTTCCGGTGTGTATAACTGAGTAAAACAAAAGAACTCATGACTTCAAAAAGACTCTGTCCCACCAAAGCCAAGAGGCATAAATTTCCTGCATTCACTGGTGTGGTGGGAACCAACTCCACATCCCTGCCCTTATCTCTCTGAAATACACTTACTAAGCTAAAGATTGACCCCCTGAATCTTATTTTTGTCAGCTACTCAATACATGACACAATCTGAGTTTAGTCTCCAAAGCTGATACATGTTTTAAAGAAAATTGGAATCAGACAACTGAAAAAGATTACATTTGCATTTTAAGCCCTGGGTAACTCCTAAGCAGGGCAGTAAGAATTCCATTTAAAGGTAGCAGAGGAAGGAAAGAAATACATACAGCTTTCAGCTCGGGAGAGTTGATACAATATGCCATGTTTTCCCAATATTTTCCTTTAGTTCTGATGCTGAATCTAAGGCTTTAGTGGATAAGCTTTTCATGGAGTTTCAATGCAATATGTGTGTTATTTGACTAGTTCCAGTTGGAAGGGACCTACAATGATAATTTAGTCTACCCACCTGACCACTGCAACACTGACAAAAATTTAAAACATGTTATAAGAGCGTTGTGCAGCATCACATTGGAGTAAAATGTAACAAAGGAAGTTATAATTACTTTACTAAACACAGCTTCAAGCCAGATCCAATACAGAAAAAGAAAAAATCACAGAAAAACATACCCTATATTTTTAGTATTAAAAATGGAAAAATCTTAGGTATTTTAGAGAGACATATCACAATGTATAGCCTTGGGACTTAAGTTCCAGGAGGTCCTACATGTTCTCCTATCCAGTGTTGGATACAGCGTTAAACCAATCTTTATGTAGTGTTTTATTTTTAAAGTGATTATAAACCATCTAATTGTTCAGTGGCCTAAATGATGACAAGAAATGAATGTAAAAATGAATCAAAAAATAGTAATTCTTTGAATGCTTGATCTCAATTTTAGTTCTAAGTTTCTTGAAAATATAACTGCATGTGGTATCATTGCTTGATCTGAAGGCTATAAAATTAGGAATTTCCCAATTATCTATCTCAGCACTAGCTGTGAGGAAAACTGAAAGTCCGAGTCTGGGTTGTGTAAAATTAAGAAACATACCTCATGCATCTTAAGCATGTTGAATATTTCTTGAAATATTCAGCCATAGAAGACAGTCTAGAAGACAGTCAGGGAACCTGCGCTTCTGTATCAAGTACACTGCTGAACTGATTTTAAATTCACTGTACTTTTTATACTATAGTAAGTGTGCTGATGTCTTTCTATAGCTTTATTCTTGTCCCCAAGTAGCTATGTGAGAATGCAGGAACAAAGTACATGAAAGTAGTTTCTAAAACAAAGATTCAAAGTGGAATGGAATGCAAAATTGCATTTGCTTTTACAGTAAACGCTCTTCATTCTACTTGGACTGTGCATTAATTGATGATGTAGCACAACTGAGAAAAAATAAGAGAGCAAGTTCTCAGAGAAATTATTGCTATGGGATGGGTTTCTGAGCTTTACTAGAATATCGTTAAGTTCTATACACTTCTCTTAATGGTAATTCAATTTTGCTTTGTTAGAAATAAATCTCAATTATGAAGCTTATGCAGTATTTGCATAGGACTTAGAAAACTTCTATGTAAGAAGAACAATCAAAGACCTATTCTATAATAAGAGAAAGAGGATAAATCAGAAAACAAAAATCTGTCATAAATTGGCTGCCTACAGAATAAATGGTGATAGTGCTGAATCCTTTAGTCTTACTGTTTGAACTGAGACAAAATGTGATTTCATCCACTTACAGAATATCATTGGCACTGTATCAAGAAAAATTCTACCAAAAGAAATCCCTAAAGAGAGCATCATTATTCAATTAATAATGTACAATATAACTTTTTAAAACTGACCAGCAGTGACTGTGCTTTCTTACCTTGTTTTAGACCCAAAAGCCATAAAGAATGAATATCTTATATTAAGAAGATAGTAAAATTAATTCGTGAATACAGATTTTTTTTTTTTTTTTCCTGATACATTACTATGCAGTAGTAATTCAGTGAAAGAGGATACTAGTGTGTGCCCCCTTGCCCCTCCGTCCTCATCATTTTCTGGCTATACATATAGTAAAATCATAGCAAATGTACGTTTTACATGGGGAGATAAGTTGGTGAGTTGCTTGGCAACAACATCTGTGTCATCTTCTCTTCTGTATGTACTATGTATCCGTGTCTAGAATGCTATTTATCTTCATTAGATCTAAGTAATTTAGGTTGTCAAATCTCTGGTGACCATTAGGTATCTGATAACCATGTATTTTGGAGTCGACCAGATGCAATTACAAGCAAAATAGAAACAGCATAAATCCTCTATCTTATATTTCCAAATGATGGCATCATTAACATTGGAGTATTGCTTCCCACTACTTTGGTCCTTATTCTTATTAGTATCCATTAATCTGTGACAACAGAAAGTAAAGACCAAGCCTTTATTATCACTTTTCTTTATGAGAGTGATATTGTTCTATGACTGTCATCACAGCCGCCTCTCTTGCATTTCAGAAAAAAATTCTTAAGATACTTTTTTTCAGTGTATCACCCAGTAAGTCTGACAAACTCGTTAAAGTCACTAAATGCAGCTCTGGATGACTATGTACACAATTTCACCATATTTGAAAAAGAAAATAAGACAATTAACAACATCAAAAAAACTGACACAAAAAAAACCCAACCAAAAAACACAGACCAAAAAACCCAAAGACTTCAAAATCCATAAACCAACAACAATAAAACCCTATAAATGTCTCTATGTGTCTATATTGAAACATATATATGTATACAAATATATCTACAGATATGTATACATGTGCATAGGTATCTGCAGATGTACATAAACCCCACTGACATTTCTGCCTCAAAATTGTGCTGCAGCTGCAGAACAGAAATTAGCAACTATGCTACAGTCTTCTTACAACAATTTATTCCTTTTCAGAGAAAAACTCCAAACCATTGATAAAGTTTCTGAGGTGATGTAGAGAACAGCAACTCTCATATTCCTAAGATTTTAAAAAATCCTTACACAAATGTTTACATTTTGAGGTGTTACTTATGCTGCCACTACTTCTATCTCACTTACAAAACTTTGGTGGGTCAGATTCTTAAGAAGCAGTGCTTTTAACTAGGACATATGTCAAAGGATATAGAGAAATATTAAAAGACTTAGAGCTTCTTGGATGGAGAGGGAAAAAATGTTTTTTTTCTAATTTAACCTGACCCTTTTATCCCTGTTGAATATAATTCTGACAAAAGAGAAAATCTGAATAAACATACCAATGCTAACCATTTAAATTCTGCTAACATGTGTGAAAATGAGTTATTTTTCTTTATCTCTTCAAAGTGTTATGTGAAGTGTCACAGCAGGTGAAATGGAAACTGGAAGTTCCATTCTTTCAAATAACCTTATCTTACACATTCTATGCCTATTGAACTTACTGAACAGCATAGTTGCGTGTTTAGATTAAATATATATATACATACATACAAAAATACATACATATATATATATTTAAATTAATCTATTTAAGCAGATGGAAATTTAATGTATGGATTGCCTTTATTCTAGTGATTCATCTTTTATTTCAAGACTAGCAAGAATTATTATGCTGATCTGGTAACACAGCACTGTGACCAAATGCTGAACTTTTATTATTATTACCCAGTTGATATCTTAGACAAGCAATTGATGGCTTTTATTAACAATGTCAGGATTGTGGAAGGATTAGCCAGATGGATTTTTACTCCCTCTTTCATTGCTGTGATTTTTTTGTTCATGGATTATTTGTAAATAAAGATCAGAGTATTCTTCCAGATCCTTAAATTGAAAACTTAAAAAAGCCCCTAACAACCCGACAAACAAATCAGATTACACAGTAGATTTTGTTCCTAAGAAGATTATAATTCAAATTCCTGATTGAATATGCAAATAGAATATGGAATTTTAGTTCTATAACTTCATATTGTCCTGAATACTAGGAGACCATTTCTTGACATTAAAATGGATAGTCTTTAGAAGTTCCTTGGTATCGACCTGTGACAGGTCAAGAAAGAGCTTCAACAAATACACACTTTTTGTAGTATGAAAATCTCTAGACTGAGTCTGAGTTTTGAATTACTATGACTTCTGACTTTGATTTAAAAACATATTCAAGTTACAAAGCAATAAAGAGAGAGACTTACAGTTTTCATTTGGAAATGAGATTATAGAAAATTAAAGGGTTATGTAAAAAAATCTGTACTATTTATATTGAACAGTGTGTAACACCTAAAACAACATAATTTAGAAAACTAAAGTAGTTGATCATGTAATGGCTGGCATAATTTTAGTAGGGAAATAAGTAACATTATCAAAATTGCACATTAATTTTGTCTTTATGTCTCTTCAGTTTCCAATTTTGTTAAAATCTTAGGCAACGCCTGCCAATCAGGTATATGATTATTGACTGCAGTACAGCTGAATATGCTTTGTTCAGTGACTTGAGTAACATGTTTCATTGACAAGAATATTTAATTGTGTATGTTAAATAATATTTGTTCACATAAGAATTAGAACACGGAATAAAACAATATATGTGATCAGAATATTTCCCTTAGTTTTTTCCCTCCTTCACCTCAAAAATTAATAAATGTGCAGATCAATTTTTTTTTTTTCCTTAAACTCCACTTTCAATTTTTTCTTAAACTCCAATTTTACAG
Organism: Eulacestoma nigropectus; assembly: GCA_013397775.1. Classification (NCBI taxonomy): domain Eukaryota; kingdom Metazoa; phylum Chordata; class Aves; order Passeriformes; genus Eulacestoma; species Eulacestoma nigropectus. Next base: position 270,418 of record VZTE01005259.1, on the reverse strand, counting down.
GAACACTTGTGTTCTCACCCATCTGTGACTATGATCTCTGATCCATGAGACTCTGAGTGCAATATCTGTGACTGAATGTAGATATCTAGCAACATCTTAAATGCCTTGCCTGGTCTGAACTCCATTAGTTATTGCTGAAGAAAAAAATCTTCTCTGGATGTCATATGTCCAGCCCAACAGGAATATCTTTGATATTTTAAGGTCCTTAAAACAGTATCTTAAAAGTACGTGTTTGACTCCCTCAATCTTTTGTTAACAAATATTTTATAACCTTTTTGTAGTCATAAAAAAATAGAGTTAAGGAGGAAAATTTATGGAATTTTATGACATTTTTCAGCTAAGGAATTAGAGAAGAAAAACCCTAAAACTACAATCAGCTGCAGGATTTATGATTATTTCTGACTTTCACTTTCAGTGAGTGAATATGTTGGCTGCCATTCCCACTCTGCAACAATTAAGCTGTACCCATAGTACCCCGCATTTTATACTTGGGATGCCATAAAGAGAGAATTTCAGTATGCTATCCAGATGGGTGCTGTTTTTGATTAACAGAGTTCTGATGGGATGAATAAGACCATGATTTTAAGAAATAACAGAAAGGATCCAGATGTATCAATACTCTTTGCTTCTCTCAGACCTAGCAATAAGTTAACATGACTGTTCCACTGAATTATCATTCTTATGGTAGCTGTTGATGTTAAAAAGAAATAAGGCCTGGACCTCTCCCTAAGCAAAGATATGAAACTGGGGCATGGCAGCAAGAGAAATCATTGTATAGTAACTTAAGATAAGAATTTCAAAATGCCTTACTCAGGGACATTTTACAATTACTAATACAAAATGACTTTCGTATTAGCTGTACAGTTATCTCCTTATATAAACAGTATTTCAATGATTTTGCTTTTCTTTTACTATTGTTCATAGTGTTGCTTCTACAGTGTTATAGCATAAAGAAATTTTAATTTTTTTCTTTCAAACAGAGTAATCAAAAGCATTATTTCAAGACTGATTTGTCAAATCAATGAGGGAAATGGCTTTACTCTAAAATCAGGTTGGTTGCAGTGAAAAAGGCAGCATTAACAAAACAAATAATAGAGTCTACTGAAAGATAATTAAAACAAGAGATCTCTTCTGCAAAGTGTATTTTGTTGCATTAATTCATGGATTATATATGGTATTCTCTAAAGTTCTTTTCTGTTGGAAAGAAAAAATGAAGGGTAAGGTAATTTGAGAGAGTATTGGATAAAAATAGTGCATACAGTGAAGGAAATTTCAGGTAGAAGTCTTGGATTCAGAAAGGTGTTACAAAGTCTGGGTGAGATAAGGTAAAGAAGTTAGTGAGCCTATGGTTGACACATGTGAAGGGAAAAAGGCACAAAGGAACTGCAGGCAGAAGACTGAAATTGTTAAGTCTGACCCTTTGGCATCCAGTAGGTATTAGCTTCCTAATGGGATATAAAAAAATACCTATAGAAATACAGAAAAATGGTGCTGCCTTTGTTTTTTCAAATTACTTAGCCAATGATGAATGTCAGTTTGCATAACTGATTAAAATACTAGCAGACTATATGTCTGTATGTTATGAGTACTGAGAAAGCAGCAATAAAATGTGGAGAGGTTATAAACCAGGAAAAAAAACTGGGTGGATGGTGATGCGGAAGATATCTAGTTGTTCATAAAGAGACAGGTGCAACTGTCTCCTCTGCTGAACAAAAATTTATTTTCCTTTGGTGGCTTTGTGTTGGGAATTATTGTCAGAGGTGGAAGTCAAAACGGCAGATGGGTAATCTGGAATTCAGAAAATAAGGCAGTAAAATTATGTTAAAGGTGGCAGCATCTGCTTTGTAGAGGTTGTCTGATAATCACAGGCTTTTTCAATGCAAAAGGGAGTAACAAGTAAATGGGGCAGTGTTAAATAAGAACACAGACATATAAACATATTAGACAGCAAGGGGTAACAGAAACAATGGCAGAGTCCAAAAGTCCATAGTTAATTACTGGTAGACATTTACCAAATCACAGGCAGAGCTTTAGAGAAGGCCGTGTGGTCATTGAAACTGGTAAGAAAGGGAAAATAAGATGAACTTGAGGATTTTGGAATTTTTAGGCATTCTGTGAAGCTCTGCAAAGTTTTTTAGGGAATATTTAGGGCAAGGGGATCAGGGATATAAAAGGTGCCAATTCCATGTAAAACACTGCATGTCAGTATACTTGTGTGACCAAGTCCTGCATCTGATCATCTCTCTTATCATGTGAAATCCTTTCTTAACTCTCTTTTCATGTAATCTCATCTGTTCTGTGTGAGTACTGCAAAGACTAGTGCCGTCTACTGGTGAAGTGAGTGTGAGTTGGTTTGGTGTCAGCAATGAGAGTTTAGCCAGGATGTAGACACCCCAGGGGTGTCAACTGCCAGAGGTAGGAGGGATCTCAGTGCCAGAAACTGAATTGGATGAGGGTTTTGACAATCTGTCAGAGGGGACACAACAATATGTATTCCATAAAAACAGCTACGGGGAGGGACTGGCTTGACTGGGATGAGTGAGGGCCTCAGCACTGACGGTAGAAGTGCAACTGTGGCTCACAGCCCATGTGCCTGGTGCTGGCTGTTAAGGGGGCCAAGTATCTTGCTTTCTCTAAACCTGTACATTGTGCAGTTTGATAGCAAACCTCAGGCAGGACTGAGGAGCTGAGAGTAGTTCCACGGTCCAGGCAAGGGTATTAGGTAGGCAGTGGACCTGTCTGTGTAAACCTGCATTTAGGTGAGTCCGGATAGTGGACTTACATGGTAGGGAACGTCCCTGTCCAGCTGTCCAGGCACCACTCTGGCAGTCACATTGGCATCACCTGAGCTGGGACCAAGGCCCTTTCACAGCTGCACCCCACACTCAGACAATCACACCAGATTTCCTCACCAGCTCAGCACCAGGTTTCCATAGCAGTCTCAGACATCTTGATCCTTTAAATACTTTAATCTTGGTGCAATAACTAAATAACAAAATAAAAGCCTGAGCTGGTGCCTCTGAGAAGGCACCCCGAACAAAGGAGCCCCTGTGATTTCATACCCTCACACTCTAAGCGTAGTGTTTTCAATTGTTTTCAATAATTAGAAGATTTTCCAAAGTTCTTGTTATGTATTATTTCTCTAAGCCATATGCAATAATTCTATGCCATATTGTAATAATGACCTACACTGAGTTTTTTAGAAGTGATTTATTAATAAATCTCTCAGGAGGCTGTAAGTATGCAAACTTTATCCTTATGCTTGACAGTACACTTGATGCAGTTGTTAATGAATCAATAAGGCACAGTCTCATGTGTCTTAATTCCAATTAAATTGTTGGAACTATGTGAGATGAAGCTGATGTCTAAATAGATAATTATATTTAATAATCTGTGTCTGTATGCATAAATAAATCTACATCATTCTAGCTGGTTGTGTGAGATGTGCTATTTTCTCTGCATGTCCAGTAAGCTTTGAGATTTAAGAATTTTCTCCCTTCCATCTGGGATTTAAATACAGATTCCAAAAATCTTATTATACAGAATTAAAACTAACAAAATTTGCCTTTAAGCAATTTAGAACATTCATAGTTTTTAAGAAAATGTGTCAATGATGTACAGAAATACAGCCATCATCTCAGAATTACCTGCACATATTTTCTCTTAATACCTGTAATTCTTGTTTAGATAATTTTTGAGGATTTTGAAAAATTGTTTATAATCTAGACAAATCTGTATATTCCATTAGCTTGGCTGAAATCCTACAAGTAAATTTGACTGGGGTTGAATGTCCATAAATCTTTTCTGTGTACGCTACTTTTGCAGAACGAATTTGATGAGTGCGAAAAGATTTTTGGTGTCTCTGAAAAGTACAGCCAATTATATACGAAAGTGTTACGTTTTCTCAATTTTAAAGTTTATAAAGCAAGCTATATTCTATTTTAGGCTTCAAAAGTTGGACATTAGGGAACTATATACTCTGTTAGTAAGCAGATGTTCTTTGTAGGCAGGCAACAACCTTGGTCTGTGAAGAGAAGTAGCCTCCTCTGCAAAACAGCTTGAAGACCAAATACTCTACCCTCACTCTGTTGACTAATGAGAGTCTAGGTACCTAATATTCCCACAGGGTATGCCTGGAGTTAATTAATGAGGAACATTAAACGCAAGAGTCTGTCTAAAGTGGTGGTTAACCTCAGGCTGAAAAGCAGGCATTTCCTTACTTGGAAAGCAGAAGCCATTCTCAAAAAGTGAATATCTCATAAAATCATTTCAAAGCACTTGCTCTGTAGGTGTTTTCTTGATTTTTTTGAGGCTAGTTCTCCTTCTGTCTATCAATTTGCTGACAGTTTTGGGGAAGAACAGAAAAAAAGTGTATTTTTGTTTATTTATTTGTGATCTAAATATAACTAACACATTTTGAGTATTAAAATTAAATTAAAAATGAAAAAAATAATTCCAAATATAAGAAAAGGACAGATGTCTAGTTTATTAAAGGACAAAGTAAAATACTTAACATCAGAATGTTTGTAGAGTCTCTAAATATATATGTGTATATATATATAAAGTTGAATATCTTTTACTTGACTTACAATCTTTCATGGTATCTATACAAGTATTATTATTATTATTGACATTTTTGACTCCCCCTCCCATACAACTGGCTAAAATAATTTGCTCAGTAGTATTTCTAAAATTACCTCTTTCTTGGGCCATTGGAATTCTGAACAGAAAAGATAGTACTGTAAATAGACAGGTAGCACATACAGCTGAATATAATCCCTGTGTTATAAAAATTCTCTGCATTTTACAGCTAAGCAATAAAGAAAATATTCTTTACATTCAGAAAAATCATATTTTGTTTCAAATATTACCGTGGTATGAACAATTCTTTTCCTGACATATGAACGAGGAATATTGTTATTACTTAATTTAAGTAATAAAAAAAGAGTTTGTCAAGAAGTAATGAACTGAAATTACAATAATAAGACTTTCTAAAGATTCTCAGAGATGCATCAGAAAGCACAGAGCACTACTCTTGTTCCCTTTAGGACACAAAGATTTGTTGTAAACATTGTGTTCCATGTGGAAATAGATTTTTACACCTATTGGTGGTGAAGTAAAACAGACACCTGTGGAACCATCTTTAAGCAAAGTTACATTTTTAAAATATATTAAGTTTTTGTTAGACTTCACAACTAATAACCAAGGAGATCATTAGAAATAATAAGGGATAATGGAGACAGTGATAAATAAACATGTTCTGCTTTCTGTTTCCAATTAGGAAATACATAACACTATACCTGATTCTCTTGTTTTTCAAAACTCATTTTAGACAATCACTTGTGTATTATTTCACATGTCCAAAGCAGTTTTAATTGCAAAATATTTTTCAAATTTATGCAATTAGAAGGTTGGTTATTGTTTAGTCCAATTCTAAAATGCAGCCATCTCTGGAACAAAATATAAAATATACTGTGTGAACCGAATATCTGCAAGTAACCAAGATGGCCAAAATCTGCACCTGAAGTGTAAAGAGTAGATTTATTCCATCACTACACCAGCAGAACAGGGACACATGCACTGTTAAGTTAACCCAAACCTAGCAGAGGAAAAAAGTCCTAGCACCCTGCCTGGCCTCACATTAAAAAAAAAAAAGATCTGACACAGGCACAATCTTTCACAAAGCTGTGTTGTAAAACTCCAAACTTCTTATCTCCCTTCCTCCCTTACAAGGAGAGCCAAGCCTACGGGAAAAATGCTTATAAGTTTCTAACAGCATCCTGTCAGCTCATTTGGGAGACTTCCATTTCTTTTCAGCAGACAGAAACAACCCAAAACAAACACATATATGTGAAATTTCCCACACTGAATGTTTTTAGAATCTCCCAGGTGCAAGATTGGTATTTCAGTGAAGAAAATTCTAAAACCAGCTTACTTTTCTTTCTTTTCATCAGTCTTCCATTTTCAACCCATTTCTCCCCACATACACTTAACTGCTGGGCAGAGGAACAAAAGAGAAGGTTTTCAGAGAGGAACTGAAGTAAAGTAACCTCAAAAATTTATATAGTCAGTGCATGAATTTTCTAGATATCATTTCTCTGAAAGAACTATGGGAATGACATTCAAAAAGCCACACTGTCTTTATTATTTATGAGATTTCTCCTAATTTTTTATAAGAATGTATATGTCTGCTTTGGGTCTTGTTTTGTTGAGGTCAGAAAATTTAATTTACTGTGAAGGAGTGATATGTCTCTACTTCCTTAGATAACTGCCTAATTTTTTTCAGGGAAAGAAAAGTGTCTCACATTCAGCTAACTAGACATTTTTTCTGAAATGATATAAGGCATACAGAAGTGCTTTTTTTCATACTGAATCGTTAAAAAAAATCATCCAGCTTTGTGGTTCTGGTTTTATTAACTCATACGTTAAAAAATTACTATGCTGGTAGAAGTCTTGCTCTGTTAACAGAAAGTTGAAAAAAAGGGTAGGGAAAGAAAAACAGTAATTTTTCTTCATTGTTTTATTATCTGGCAATAGAACTGTGTATACTACTCATAATGGCATATTCATAAATAATACACTGCTGAAATTAAACTGAATGGTAGCAAAAGTGGAGAGTAGGAAGAGTAGGAATTATATCTCATTAGGTGGATAGTTTAATTTATTTTAAAGTTACTGCATTTGTTGTGTCGATATTGTAACTTTCTTGTCTGGTTAATCAATTATTTCTTCTTTAATGTATTTGAGATAATTGATGTCCCTTTGCATTCATCTCATTCTGAACCTAAATGATCTAGTTTTATGATATCTGATAAGACATTAAGGTGTGCTGATTTTGAATATGCTTTGTTTGTGCTCTCCAAATTTCATGACTTTGAGCCACTATGTGTTCCCAATATTTGAATACAGTGCAGAAGTGCCATGCTCTTAGAAGATGAACAGAGTCCATAGTTTCTCTAGGGACTGCCCTACAACAGAAATGCGGGGAAAAGTTATGTTGATGGGAATGTTTGTCTCGTACAAGTTCTAGTTTTCCCCACATTTATATTTGATAGAAGATCAATCTTCATTAGCTTTTTCGTTTGGAGCAGTAATGCACTATGAAACAACTCTCTTGAACCTTCTCATTTATTGTGTTTGGTTTTGACTGCCAAGTCAAAGCAAGATTACTTTCAGATTAAAATTAACTGGAAAACCCACTCCAGCAGAGCACCCTGTTTTCCCATGTAGTACAGACAGGAGCATCCAAAATACTGGGGTTGTGCAGCTTACTTCAGTGATTACCAAGCACTGACACGAAAAGAGAGCTTTCAAACCACTGAGAACTCTCATCGTATTTGAAATGCTTTATATGCAGAAAAAACTAATTTGTCAGTCGCCAGCCCTCTGGTTTTAGAGCTCATTCCTTTGCCTTCCACAGAGGTTTTTTATTGTTTTGATATAATTTTCTGTCCTTGCCTTTTCTTTGGCTACTCTATCTTGTTGCTGAACCCCTTTAATTTTGTTTTTTTGTATTTTTTTGCCTTGCTTCTTTCTTTGCCAGCTTCTCTCTGTTTGGCTTACCAAAGGTTCAAATGTAGTTTTATCTGTAGCTGTGAGAAAAAGTGTTTTATATCAGTCCAACCTGAGGGCTGATGTCCTGACCCAGCTTCAGCCTGAGTCCATCCCCACAGACCTGTACAGCTACTCCAGAATTTTATGAGATGCTAGTTCCCCTCCCCAGGTCAGATCCTTACCCTATCTATGGAACTGCCCAGTCCTGGGGCTCATGCTGCCACAGTGCCTGCTGGATGACCTGTTCCTGGCTGGGAAAGTGTGTCTGGCTCTGTCTGACAGAACCTGCCCTATTGCCTGCCGTGGGTTCCCTCCTTCACCCCCAGCCCAGAGAGCGCTGCTGGCCCTTGAGGAACTTCGGCGTGGATTACATTCAGTCCAGATGGTCAAACTAACTATAATGTCATGTAAGTCTTCCCATCCAAGTGAACAAAATTTAGCTGTAGGGTTTTCATTGCCTTGACCTGATAATTCACTTGTAATCATCCTGCTACTTGTGAAGATAGACACAGTACCAGAATTGTGTTTTAAACCTTTAGGGAGAGACTGTCTAATCTCTATTGTGCAAATTATTAAATAAGATCATTGGATAATCATGATTGTTTGAGAGGGTATGTATGAGTTATGATTTCCTGTGAGGTCACTGATATTAGTGAAACACTGGGGAGTTCCCTGATATTTTTAATAAGTTCCTATTATTTAAAATAGTCAAGGAAGAGTGTTTTTTCTTTATTTAATTGTTAGAGCATTGCACCACAGAAAATGATACATTTTTTTACAGATAGTTCAAGAAAGAACTGCACTAACTACAGTTATCCTGATCACCCACTTCGGAATCTTCAGCCAGAAGTAATTTCTCTCATCTTTTTAAGACTACCAGGTTTCTTGTCATTTGCTTAGACTGATTAGACCATTCTATCTTTGAAAGATGATTTTTGTAAAAATGGCAGTCCATTGTTCTGCTCTATGTCTTTCAAATTCTAACAGTAAAACTAGGGGAGGAAGACCTATATTTCATCTACTCTCCTGTGAGAAATGCTATTCTTCAGTCATTCTTCCCAATCTTATACTCAGATGTGTAAGAATAAAAAAAGTGATGTGATAATAAGCTGACCGTACAACTTTACCTGAAGATGAATATCTTTCTTATAACGTAACAGCAGAGTACATTGCCTGAGAGTAAAAGTTATGCAGTTTACCTCTTTGCTGCTTTTTGTTTTGATTTCTTGAAATAGTCTCATCTATTCTTTGAACCTTGAAATTGAGATGTTTTACATTTATATTAGAACTCGTGTGAATGAGAAATCTAGTTACGCTTCTTCATACCTTCAAAATCTCTTTCTGACCTCTTTTTAGCACTTTTGAGATTTTACAAGATACAAGAGTATGAAAGAGGACAGTAGTGTGTTGGGGTGTGCTCTTACAGGGCATCCTCCTGGTCGCCCCAGAGACCCCCTCTTGTCAATCCGGACAGGGCTCTCCCCTGGATTGACGAATCAGAATCGGAGGGTGGATCTCTGGGCAGTTCCCGAGTTTAAGCCTCGCGCCCCCCCAAAGCTAGCCATGCCTCTTCTTCCAGAACCCTCCAAGCCGCTCGGCACCCCATAGGTGCAGGCTGACGGTCTCCCCCTTGTTATCACCCCGTTGGTTGATTGTACCCTGGTTCCTCCCAGTTCCCCCCTTCCTACTGATTCTCGCCCTAACCTCCACCCGGTTTTCCTCACCTTAAAACCCTCGGCGTGGGTCCTCTCCGGGAGGTATCTCTTCCGCCCGGATCCGGCTAATAAAACCTGCTGTGGTCCAAGGAAGGATACCCCTCCTCGTTCGTTCTTTGTCTCCGGGGGCCTTGGGCTTTCACCACCTCCTCCTCTGCCCTGAGGAGCGCGTGCAGCTGCCCGCTTGCGCGAAGCCCCAGCAGCGGCGGCTGCGGAACCGAAGGGGCGGAACTCGTGGCTGCAGGCTGAATCCTGGGTCGACTGCCTAGCCCTGACAAAGGGGTCTGGGGGCAGCTAGCCCCGGTCGCGGGTCCAGTAGTGTTTCTTAACGTATACATGCACACAAATTTTTGTTGTTGTTTTTGTTCCCTGAGGTGCATCATCATATAATTTGAATAACATCATCATAAAGCTTAAATTTCATCTGTTATCACAACCTTCTAGTATGCTTGTCCATAAGATTCAGACCTTTGAAACTGAAATACGACCAGCTGTTTAGCTGTTATCAAGAAAAGTTTCATGAGTTAACTCTCTCTTGCAGGTGGATACCACATGTATCATAACAAGAGTGTTCACTAACATGCAGCCATGGATTATTAGCTAATGAAGCTTACTCAACATGATGTTCTTGGTACCACCCATATTTATCCATGAAAAAAAAATCCAGCCCATTGGCTTTTTTCCCCACAGATAAAATACTTCTTGCTACAGTATTTTTCCAACAACATAGAATTTAGTTCCGTTCCTTTTAACCCTAGAATTATATTTTCAGAGATATGATTGTTTCAGTTTTAATTTATGTTTTTGAATTATTAAATTATGTTTTTATTTTTTAAAAAAAGATAAAGATCTTATTCATAATTATGGAATGAAGTCCTGTTAGGCAGAGGGTTATGTGACTTCCTGCAATACCTTAAATTCATCAAAGTTAGATTTCATCTTGGTTGATACATTGTCATACATGTTTCATGCAACCCTTATCTGAAATTAATTTTTAGTAGCTAGCAGAAAATGGAAAATAACTGTGATAACAGGTACTATTCATTTGTAAATATACCAAACCGAATCTTTATGGTTGATGGTATTGCCACAAATATAGTTAAAGACTTGACAATTATAAAAAATTGTGCTTCCTCTAACAAATTGCCAGAACTTACGTATTTTATGATTCTGTTATCTTTAATTTATTCCAAAAATTGTACTAAAGCTTCTTCAAATAGGGTCAAAGTTTCACCACAAATAGTAGTTCTTCAGGTAATTGAGGCTTATTTTTTATTGCACTGTATCAGATATGTTAAAATCACTGGAGAATTACCTCACTATATCTTATTCTTTGTTATCATTTTAATGATTATTTATTCTTTAAATCTTAATTCGGATCTAACTAATATTCCATAACTGAATTTTAAGTTCGAATTAATCGTTTCCTACAGTATGTATTAGAGTTAGTCATTCAGTGTTAATCACAAAAGCATAATATTGTAAATACTTCTGGCTATGATTTTTTTTAATAAAATAAACACTTTCTGTACTTGAAATGACACTGCTCTACAAACTGTAAATGCTCCTCTATGGCACAGTAGTGCTCAAATACAAATTAAGTAATACATTCTTAGTTTTTCAGTTTTAGCTATATTTTCCCTTTACTGGGACTGATGAAGTTTGCAGGCATTTTATTTGTTATGTTTATAATTTTACTTTTTCTTTTGGTGGATCTATTGAGAAGGATAATTCATTGTGTCACTAATATATGTTATCAGAAATGGTTATCTTCAAGATGTGGAGTCCGGTTCTCCTTGCATTCATGCTGGAGGTAGTCATGAACGATTAACTGAATTTGATACAAAGCAGGCTGGCAATATGGAAAACTGTATTGAATATGGAGTTTGGGGCAATATGAAGGAAGAATTCTATGCAAATTCAGTGAAAAATTGACTTTAAATGGAAAAGATGCTTTTGAAATTAAAATTATCTTTCACTGACTTCAGCACTTTCACACTGACTTCAGCACTTTTGTAGGAAGATGTTTTCCTAGCTTGGAAATAACTGGAGACAAGATACTACTGGAAGCCTCAGATGGGAGACACTATCTGTGTCAGTAAGTTCTGAACTCAATTTCAGGCTTTTTGCTCAGTTTTATCTTATATGCTGCTGTTTCAGTTCCTCTAATACGTGAAATCAAAAAATCAGCTGTAAAGAAAAAACAGGAAAATTGGTATATGAAGTGTGAAAGAAATTGTAAAAGCAAAGAGAAGTTAATTATGCAGTAAGGCGAGAAGCAAAGAATCCAAAATTTTTGACATATTAAAGTTCTTTAGGTAGAGAGAGAAAACTACTTATATTTACCTCATGCAGCACAATGATGCAACATTTTAAAAATCTGGTTGCAATTTCCACTTGGCTCTGTAGTTTTCCCATGTGTAAGGTCTATCTTTGGTGACATGAGCTAAATAGGAAAGATAATATTTTAGGGCGTGTTTACATGACTGAATATGACTGGCACTGGCAGCAGGGGCTGCAGTGGCCCTTGTGAGGAGAGGCCAGTGCTGCCCCAGGCTGGTCATAGGCAGATCCAGCTCCAATGCAGCCCCCACAGGGCACAGCTGTTGTGGACTGATCATCCATTTGCCTTCCCCTTGCACTGCCTGGGGAAATGGAATTGGTAGAGGAGTGGAGAACGATAGAGTGAAATGGAGCCTGTGGAAAAGAGGAATGGGGGACTGAAGGAATTTTAACCTTTGCCCTTGTCACCATCGTATTTTAACTGACAATACATCAAATTCCTCAAACCCAGTCTGTTTTTCCCATGATGGTAACGAATGAGTGAGCTCCCTCTCTTTTCATTGACTTAGGAGATTTTCCATCTTAATTTTTCCCCATGCCCTGTTGAGAAAGGGGACTGAGAGACCAGCTGGGTGATCACTTGGCAGCAATCCAAGGTCAACCCATCAGATAAATATTAGACCCTATGACTACTTTGGATGTAATTTATGTAAATCTTGTAGCATCGTTCTGTAAGTGCGTATAACACACAATCTAAGTATTTTTACTGAACTGGTGATATACATAGAAATTTTAAATTATGCTTATGCTTTGCACCCCAGTTTTCTAAAGGCATCTTTTTCAAACACTAGGCCTAATTGTTCAATGTTAGGCTACAGTATGCACTGAAGCAGGCCGAATACTTCTGTGATATTGACTAGATGAAGCAAAATGGGCCAGGCATGGGTGTGGCTTCTGGTTTCAAGCAAATCTGTCAAAACAGTAAGTGCTTATGGGTAAGGGTGACTTCACCCGAGCATGAGTTACTAGACAATCATCACATTTAACTTGATCATCTACCATACGGGGGGGATACACAGGTGCAGGTTCACATGATTCAGCAAAGACAATGGTGGATACAAGATAATGGTGGGTACAAGATAACGGTGGGTACAAGATAATGGTGGGTACACTGGTGCAGGTCTACATGATTTAGCAAAGACAATGCCCACTCCTGTTCCCGAGGCCTACTGTAGCTACCACGATTTTAGAAACATTTTAACCCTATGCTATCAGTTGCATATCTCTTTTCTATGTGTTGCAACCTAGAAAAAAGTTTTTCATGAAGTCTTAGCAATAGCCATGCATTATCTATTTAAAGACATTAATTGATCTGCATGAGGAAAAGAAGGTTATGATTGAAATATTTATAAGCAAATTTAAAATGTTTCAACTAATTTTATATCTGAATTAATATGAACAACACGAGTAGGTTATCTTTTGTGGATTTTTTGCCAATTTTTTTCCCCGTATTTTTACAGTTTATCAATATACTGTTACGTGTTTTAAGAAATTCTTTGTGTGACATCTTCTTTGGCACAAAATGGAGCTCCTCTCCTTCCTTGACTTTGAATAATGCAAATTATTATTATATATTATTATATATATTATTATTATTATACTTTCTATTTAATATGTTATGTCTTTTATTTTTACCTCTGGATTTATTTGGTTGCTCTGAATGTTGTTCTTACATCCTTAGATAATTATCCAACACTTTTTTCTTCAGTCTGTAACACTTCAGGTAGACCTTATCAAGACTTTCTTTAAAATTGTTTTTGTAAACCTTTCCTTTTCTGCTAGTGCTATATTTCCTTTTACTTCTGAAGGCTGTTCAGTACACCAGTCTCACTGCTTTCTTCATGTAAATCATTTGTTTCTCTTTTCCTCTGTACCTCCATGTCACTTTTGTACTGAAAACGGCGAGAAACGGCACGATCTAAGTTCAGGAAAAATGTGGCTCTTTAATTAATAATAAATCGGTTTATATAACTTGGTTTGCAAGAGTAGCATGGTACTATTGGTCCCTTGATCAACCACCTCCTAGAATGATTGGTGGAGGCTATACAACACCCATTTCAAAATATTTTCTTCAGTGTACTATAAAAACACTGCATGACAAACTCCAGGTGCAAAGATAAAGAATTAGTTTACAAAACCGTCTTCACTGTTTTCATCTAGTCTGCGTGTGAAAGCAATGATCTCACAGAACACTGAGAAAAAGTTGAAGAATTTCTCCACTTCTAACTTTTTAGCATCCGTACCTCCATTGAGGGCATCAGGTTCCACAACAACTGTCCTCTCTTCTCCCTTTTCTATTACATTCTCTTTCCAAGAGAACCTTCCTTGCTTCTCAGTTTTTTGCTTGGCATTTTTTCCATTTTGCTGACTACCTTTGGAAAAAAGTGTCTTGTCTATTGTTTCCTTGTCTTCTGGTAACCCAAGATTTAAGGGGAAATATTCAAATTCTTGTGTCAGCGATACTGCGTGCTATCTATTTCCCACATGTATTTGATCACATAAAAGAATGACTAGGGCATATTAGCTTAACCTACATAAGTAAGTAGTGAGGTCTAAAGAGATCAGCATCAGACATCTCCAAAGCATGTACTAGTACTTTCACTGAGCGGGGTAATTGTGCATATATTGCAGATGAGGAAACAGTGTGCCAAACAAAGCCATGTTAATGATGACAGGAAAAGGAGAGGAATAGTACTCCCTTGTTTTTTCCACATCCTGCTAAAATTAATTATATACATACCTATGTTTTTACACACACAAATATAAAGATAGAAAAATAGAGGTAGAGCTATCCATAGATACAGAAATGTATGTAATATAGAATATCTGCAGAAAAATTTCCTGCTTTTATTAGTGTGGAATACTTCCAAAATATTTCTTGGCATAGAATTACGGATCTTGCCTATATAATGTAAGAAAGTGTGACATATTTGGTGAAGTAAAGTCTTTTTAAGGGATATATAAATATCTATATGTATATGTGCAAACACTGAAAAGTGTAAACCTTTATAATCTGTCCTTTAAACACATTTTAGTCTACTCAGCATGAAATGTGCACTGTGAATATAGATTCATGAAACTCAAGGATAAACAATGTACATGATCAATTTTTTAATTTTAGAATATTGAAACATCTGAAATACATTTCCAGGAATTTCTGAGCATGTGTTACAAATGTGTTTTATTCAAGTATATTTCTTAAAAAGGATCAGCTCTACAAAAAAATTAAAGAGGTGAGAAAAGTTCTCTCAAGATATTGCGGATGAGATAAAGGCATTGAAAGCAACATGCATTTGTAAAAAGTTTTACAACTAGATAGGCTTAATCAATTTGCATAGTGCTATCAGTGATTGTAGAGTCTAAGGCACCTAATTTGTTGATAAGCCTTTTTTCAGCAAATTCTAACAGTGATGGTCACTCTGGTTAAATTGTTTTTAACTTTTCCAAAAGCTCTCTTTTAGGTTGCACAGATACTGAAGTATATACATATAAAATTAAGATAATAAATTTGGCAGAAAATGCAGTAGAAATCAAATCTTGCTAATAAATTTCAAGATAAATTAATGCAGTTTCTTTCTGCAAAATCAGCTATTTTGCCTGAAACAGCTTATGACAATATTTCAAATTTAAAATTAATTATTAATAGTTTAAAATTATTATTATTGTGTTCTGAATGTAGAATAGATAAAGACAGAATAATGGCATATACTTCCCTAGATGATCTCTTTAACTACCAGTCATAACAATACAGAACAACACTGATATATATTTAAAAGAAACATACATCATTTTTCATCCAAGTTTCCCAACTTAAACATCTCACCCAGTCTTGAATACATGTATGAAATCTAAAAATGAAAATCAGATGAATCCCTGGTCTGTAAACGTGATGTTATTTATCTCATCCAGCAATATATTTAGTAGGTATCTATGTGGGTGGGGACCAGTTGGAAAAATTAATCATATATAACCAGTATAAAGAAAAACTGTCTCTCCGAGGTCAGTCCACTCTTGTTTGAATCATATATTTCAATAAACAATCTGAAGAACGAAAAATGTTGATATAACTACACATATATCTAAAACCATTGGTGTTTGAGCCTAACAATTTTTAATGGACAACTTGCTTTCTCTTATGCTTTTATGTGATTGTATGCATTATAATAGGGGCCAGATATTGACAATAGACACTTTGGTCTATTGCCAAATTGATTTCTGAATAAATGTGCACACACAAACTATTTCATACTTGTAAAATTCTTTTATTCCTTGCACACACAGAATGCGTATATGTGCAAAAATTAACGTTTGATGGAATAGGAAGCTATGATACTGTCTTTGTCTTCTTGTTTTAATAGGAATTTGCCTTGTGGCTTTTTCAGTCAAACACCAAACCTGTTCCTTGACCTGATAAGAGTACTACTGAACATTGTGACAGGTAATTCAAATTCACCTTATTGCTATCACTGATTGCCAGTAATTGAAGACATAGCAAAATTTTTAGCTTTAAACTCAACCACTGTAATATTACAAACGTTGTCTTTATTAAAGGAAGAACATATTTTCAGGTTCTTTTTTAATTAAACATCATGCTGAAGTAAGTTAGTCTTTAATAAAACACACATTTGTATATGAATTAAGTGATCTAGGTACAAGCAATATATATTTTATTAATATTTTAAATTAATAGTTTGCAACAGGCTACTTATTATTTATGCGTGTTTACAATTGTTCCCAACATAAATGATGCTTTCCAATATTTATGTTATAACAGGTGTTCTAATATTCCTTAGTTTTATTAGGTTTCAGAGAGTATGTGAAATTCTAAATCATTTTTAAGGTTCTTTATGTATTTTTAAAGTAATGGTAACTACTTAGGTAAATTTGTTGAGATGTGAGTTCTCATCTCATTGTCTTGTGCTCAATAAACTTGTTTGTGTTTGGCAGCTTCTCCCCTGAAGAATCTCTTTTTATAGTCCTGCTATGTTCTTGACCTTTGCCACAACCGCAACCCTGAGGCGTTTGAGCTGTCAGATAAAAGAGTGGAAAGAGGCTGGTGAAAGTTGTGGAATGCAAAAAGCTTTGTAATGCACTGGTCAATTTCCTGCCAAAACTTCATCTCCATTGCTGTCACATTTCCTTAAATAATAGGGAGACTTTTCCTCTAATGGACAATGGAGGCTGTTTGCCTAATGAGAACTTGCAGACTCATCCTGCTGTGTGTCTCTATCTTTTAACTGAGGTGAAACAATCTTGCCTGGCTACAGACAAGGGCTAAGACACAGTCATATTCAAATGTACCTGTCAGTAATTAATCTGCTTGGGCTTTTTTTTTTTTTTTCCCAGTATTCATATATACTGTTGTATGTGCAGTAGAGCATTAAATTGTTTTGCACTGGGAGTAGGTCACATTCAGGGGTCGTCAGAACCATGCTAGTGGATGGAACATGCTTGATTCAGACAGGCTGTTTCTATCAAGAACCTGACATCTGAAATCTCCAACTACTCAGGAGATTTTATACTAGATTATCTTTTCTAATATTATTTTGGAAAAGCTGAGTTTTATTTAGTATCATGCAGATAGATAAAAGTCATTCAATGGATAATTTATGTCTACCTCTAATGTAGCCACTGAATAGCCACTAATTGTTGTGTCAAGATTCTTAATTAATTTTTCAGTATCTGCTAACAAAGCTTTTCATTGGAATTACTATATATTAAAGATAGATGTAATTTCTTGCTTTGTCATTAGATCGTCTTTTTGAGGTCAGGGAGATGTGCTGTAAAACAACAGAGATAAATCTAGGGCTCCTTTTGGTGCAGACTTATTCAAGCCTAAGACTGTTCTAAAATCTTTCTGCAGTCCTAATACTTGAAACTGAATAATCTTTTAATTTGAAAATAATGCATTTTTCCTAAAAGTCAATCAGCACATTTTCAATGTAAAGGCCACATTGACTCAAAATATTTTTTTTGTTGCAAATTACTTTTTTCCTCCTAGAATGGGTATTAGAAACAAGTTTTATTTACTGCCATTTCCCAACTTGTGATATGAAAATAATGCAATAAAGGACAAGAAAAATATAAGACCAATATTTCTGTTATATTATTTTATCAGTCTTTATAGCTGCAAAATATGTCCAGAAATCAACTGATTATTTTCGGTTGGGAAGTGAATGCTCTATGCTCTACACAGGAAAGAAGCACAAACCAAATGGAATTAGTTTCTTTCCATTTTACAAGAAGGGTATATTGTAGACCAAATGAAAAACTTTGTATTTCATGGATTAAGAATTATTCCTCCCCACCACTTCCACTTTTAAATGATATTTTTTAATATTGATACTTGTAAAGGCCTTATGAAAGACAGATTTTTAAATCAGTAACCTAAAAATCACACTATTTAAATGAAAAATCTGTAAATTAAACTTGAAACTTTAACCTTGTGTGTCTATCTAATAAGCAATGGTGACAAATGCAGAATTTAAAAGCATTTATAGAGACAATTATTTTTAAATAGTTAAATTCATAATTCTTTTTCAAGAACACAAAACTGAATCTTATGTCTAATTAAACATTTGCAAGTCAAACGTGAGTTTCAAATACTGAACGGGAAATCGCATCACATGAAAAACCAACATTTTTTCTCCTTTAGAAACATAATCTATTCTGTCTTAGTTGACTTTTGAGCATGTAATGCTAAAGATGGTAAACTTACCGAATACGAAAAAAATCTATACACAGTAATTCATACAGTGTTTTTCCTTTTTAGATGAAAATATTTTTGGCTAAAGTTTTTATTTTCATTTTTAATTTGGGAAATGTCACCTAAATATCACAGATACTATTTCAATGTTTCTGTCTTTCATTGATGATTTTGGGTTTTTTTGATTTTCTTTTCCCAGCTGTGTTCGTTTCCATGTAATGCATGAAAAATAAAGGAAACTAGGCACAAGGAAAAGGGAATTATTCTCTTCTAACTACTTAAGGAAAAGGAATTATTCTTTTCTACTACTTAAGGAAAAACGTGTGCATGGTTTTCTTAGCTCTTTAGAGCATCAGCAGTAGTTTAGGAAATTACTATTTCAGTCCTAGTTGTAGAAATTAATGTTTCACTGACTAATTTCCATTTTCTTCTCATGCACCATAAGCCATCAGAAAGATGGGCTGTCTGGTAATTTCACAGCAATATTTCCATTTTTTTATTTCTTTGAGCCTGATATTTTCATTTTTCTTTAAAGAAAATTAAGAAATGAAGGTATAAACCTCCTGCTGAATGAAGTACAATTCCTTCTCCATAATTTTATATTTGAAAACTACTTTTTTTTTTTCATTTTTCAACTTTTTTGGTCTCTGTTGAAAAGAACATATACCTCCTGCTGTAAATCTTCTAAAATATTCATTAATATACCTGGCTGTCCTTTCTACATACAGAAAAAATTACTGTTTTTTTTAAATGTGAAACTGAAATGGTCAGCCAATTAAAACTGTATCATTTAAATATTAAAATATTTAAAAGGTGAAAAATTGTTGCTGTTCTATCCTAGCAGAATACGATTAGAAATTGTCATGTAAATATGTTGATATTTCGATAAAAGCCTAAAGTAAGTTCCTTGTCATGATAAGGGAGAGACAGTATGAATATCTAAATGAGGTTTATCTACAGATTTTGACTGAAAATGTCCTCCACAGTGACTAGAAAGAGATGAGCTAGTAGTCAGGATCTGTGGTGAAATATTTTTTTCCATTCATACTTACAGATACTGAGATTGCTTAGAGGGAGACAGCAATATGAAGATATTTGCAACTTCCTAGAAAAGTCATGTAGTCACAGGACAAAGATTTTCCATGTGACAATTTCCTACACATTTTGTTTATTTAGTTTTATAATTTTTGAAACTCACTTGCCATTGTAAAAATGTAACTGAATATTATAACTTCATTTTAGTAGATCTTGCGAGAATTGATGGCTTTCTGAGAATCCAGTGGCACCCTTATTCATTGATTTGAATAATAGATGTGCTTTACAAATATTCATCACTCCTCTGTAAAAGTATATCCAGGTCTTAGCTACTTGGAAATCTACAAGAATCTGATGAAAGAAGTTTTCTGGGAATCAGAACTTTGAGCTAAATTTAAGGCAGTTAATTCACCCACCTTCAAATCTTTTCATTATTCTTTCAGTCTTCTTCCTTTCCAATTTTCCTTCCTTTCTCTGTGATATTCCTGAATGAGATGTCTTTCAAACAAAAAGACAAAAAACCAAAAAAACCCAAAAAACCCCAAAAAAACCTTCAACCAACAAACAAACAAACAAAACCAAAAACAACCCCCAAGAAATAAAAAACCTCCCCAGGCCATGCTTACAAGCATTCATGGATATGAAAAACCTTCTTGTTATCCTCAGTGCATTGCTGCCTTAATTCAACTGCTTGAAAAAACTATTGCATTCTCTCATTTATTGCATTCTATTTACCTTAATGGATGAATTAACTGAGGGTCTTACATTGCAATGATTTTAGTCTTTAATCTTAATAGTTTTTATTCAGTTTTGGTTTTTCTAGAACTGTGGCCATTTTTTCCAACTGTAAGAAAAATGTTATTTGTGAAATGGTAGCTACACCATCCTATATTCATCATATATAGTTTTAGTGCCTTATGAGATTTATTTCTTGGCACTCCAAAAGACTAACCCTTCAAATGTAAGACTATTGTCACAGTAATACACAGGTCATTATAAATATTAGAAAGTTAGGGGCATTTTGCGAGTTCCATTTTTTTCTCTAAGTATATCCTGACACTATTATGCTGTCTAATTGGTTTGTGCAGCATTATTCCAGCACGAAATAACAGACATAAAACTTCTGTGAACTGTGACTTTTGTGTCATCCTGTTAGTTGAAAATAAGATTGCTGACTATAAAATGCCTTTTTGGTAACGAGTATCACTGCTGTATCCTATAAGATTTAATTACAAATTGACTAGTTCAGCTTTATACAAGGCCTTAGAGATGAGGGTTTTGGCATGGCAATAAAGGCAGCTTAAAAAAAACGTTCTCCCTTCTGTTTGATCTGAAAATCAGGATTTCTATGTACGAAGATATGCTGTGCAAACTATATAGCATTTTAAGAATTCTCTGAAGAATTCTGTGTGCCAAGTATTTGTATATTGCATTGTCAGGTGTGCATAAGTAAAGACTCCAATAAGTAAAGGCTAAATTATTTTACAGGCCATTGTTGAACATATTTATTCCATATGTCTCTCTAAATAAGGATTACTGTATTTGGCATCTAAGACCATATTGTTTTTTTTCTGGTGTGTGAACTTTCTAAAAATTGGCAGAAAACTGGACAGTCTGGGCATAAGCTGAAAACTGCAGAAAATGTCTGTGCCTGGACCCATTAATTATTAACTCTTGCAGACACTCTTAATGCAAACACTACAGTGCAATGCACATCTCTAGGTGACTGCCTATGGATGTGTTGAAGAGAGAGAATAAATAAAAAGCACAAAAGTTACACACTCTGTCTCTTAACAGGGAATTTAATGTATCCAAAAAAATGTATCCATATCTGATAGGCTACTGTGAATGCCAGAATTAATATTTAATATTCATATAATCATTAAGACTGGAAAAGACCTCCAAGATCATTGAATACAACCATTATGTACGTATATTTCAATTCAGCATTATCTTTTGCATGACTTACAACCATGCAGTTGTCTTCAAATTATATCCTTTAGTGACTACTTGTTCTGTGACTGCCTTTGATCTTTCAATGACAGTATAGTTAAGAGCATTTAATCTTATTAGTTCCAAGGTACATTATAAAAATATTCTGAATTGTTGTATGTACTACATATTTATTCTATTCTGTATATGTATTCTATAATAATTGGTAAATAACTGATCTATAAATATATGCCACTGTAAAAAATACTTCATTCTATTCCTGCTCTGTGCAAACCAAAACACAGAAATCTTCTTATAGAAAACGCTTAAGGTTTTTTCAAAAGTACTTTTCTTGTCTGAGGCACGGGCTACATCTCAAAGTCCAGATGTACCAAAGGAAATTGCAGTAAAATGTATTAAACCAAAATGAAATTTAACATACTTTTATTGAAGGAAATTTTCACATTCTTGTTACAAAGGAAGATGGGAAAAGAATTAATAATTTGAACGTGCACAAAATTCTTTAATCTACAGCCTTTGATAAAATTCAACTTTACAGATCTGATGTCAACCCCAGAAATCATATGAAAAACCTGTTTACTGAACACACCATTGCTATTTTACCTTATAAAAGGACCATTACTATCATTCTCTTATGTGCTCCTGGAGGAAATACTGGTTTATTGATTTGTCTCACCTTGATCAGGTCCTTAGGAATCAGGAGCTTGTATTATTCTGGATTAATAATTTCTTTTTGTTAAATTTTGTCTTGGGCTGTTTGTAGGAAAAGCGACCCACACAAGATTGACTTCATTATACATGAAGCCTACTTTCTCTTAGCAGATCAGCACATGAAGAGCAAGGTGCAATAGGGTAGAACCAGTTAGTGTTCTTCAATTTGGGGAAGATATATCAATCTGATTGGCATGTAAAATAGTCATAACATAAGTATCATTTTTTTGTTCTTTGGTGCTTCAAAAACAAAACAAATCATTATCCTCCTATACCTCTTCAACTAGATTTCATAACAGTAAGATAAATACTGAGATCTTAACATAAAATTCAATTTCAGAATCCCTTACACACAAGTAGTGAAAAGCAAGATAACATGGTAAAACTCATGCTAAAAGTCTAAGAGTTCGGAAGTACATAAAGTCATAGCAAGCATTTAAATATATTTTTTAAAAGAATCTGTTGCTGTTGTTTTCCTCCAGAATGGTTTTGATGAACATGCAAGGAGGGATTTCCAAGAAAAATTACTGAAATAGTACCATAAATTAGGGTAATGCTTTTAATATATGTATTTATTTTAAACCATAAAATAGTATTTGCTGTAATAAGCAGTACATCAACTTATTGTTCACTTTTTCAAGGCAAACTGGTCCAATGCCTGAAATACACATCACAGAACAACTCTACACTGATGGAATAAATGCCATAGCAATCCTTTAGGTCTTTCACTTCTCTCTTTTCTTAGGGAATACCTGAGTAAATACTTGTTTATCTTTCTCAGCTACACAGACTAAAACTTTTCAAACATGCAGGAATACTTTGAAGGGAATCACAGGAAAATCTGAAGCTGTACTTTGTCACTCTTCTGCAGGTTTTAGGGAGAAAAAAACTGCCACTTCTACAGTCTTGAATTTGTCTTAGCTCATGTGTTCATCTTTGTGATGATCTTAAAATGTAAACCAGAAAGCAGTATGCATCTTTTGAATTGCATATATTAAGAAAAACAGGTTTCTGTACTCAGACTGTAGCTTTATGTCAAAGGGAAGGATTTTGCTAATTGTTTATGTGGGCCTTGTCTCTTAATCTCATCTCTGTTTATCACTCTCTATAACACAATGACTGTTTAGGATTGTTATCCAATCAACAATAGCTAAAACAATATACAAGTCCTTTGCACTTCTGCAGATAGAGTCATCCAAATTTCATGGTTTCCAGTTCATTAATTTTGGTCATGTACAGGCCCATATCAAAAATGCACAAGTCAAATGCTTAACTTCAATAAAAGATCAGACTGTGAAATGATCATAAAAGCAATGATAATGGGCAAGATAAAAGACTTCTACTTCAAGGTCCTGTGTTAGACAGTGGTCAATTGTGGATGCAAGAACAAATTAATGCTTCACTCAGTTTAACCTCACAGCTTCTGACATCCTGTAGTTTAGTACCTTCTGAACTAGAATTTGTCTCTACCTCCTTTTGTTTGATACCACTTAATAACTGCAACAGCAGTTATATTGGCACAGCGAGTTGCCAACAAGCGTCACAGTTCATTTGCAGATTGAGTGAAAAGAACCCCAAATTTCAGTTCAGTTCAAGAATAGTTCTTGAATATTTCGTTTGATTATTTTCAGGTTTAATATTTTGGGACATAATGAATAACACTTATCTGTCTCTATTGATATAATATATTCTTCTCCAATAATTTATTTTTCCAGCTAAAGAATCCCAGTTGATTTAATATCTCTTCATACACAAGCCTTTTCATACTTCTTTTTTACTTATACTTTTTTCTTTCAGTTGAAGAGACCTGAAAGATCTTCAGCATTCAAGTTATGTAGGAATTACACAATTATGAAACATTGCAATAATGCTTTATTATTTTCTTGTATAGTTTTTTTCCTCATCTCTAATATCTCACAATTTCCATTGCTGCTAGGAACTGTCTTTATTAACACATTAACCACACTGACCCTAATGCTTTTTCTAAGATGTTAGTTTAGAACCCATTTTCATATATATACACAAATAAACTTTTTCCCATAATTTTTTTTTTACACTGATGATACTGAATTTCTTCTGCCATTTTATATTTCAGCTACTTAGCATCATAAAACACTTTTGCAACTCTTTGCCGTCAATTTTAACGTATCTAAATAATTTTGATATGATCATACATTTTTCATTGTTTAATATCTTTTCCAGATCATACACTTAGGAAGATACTAAAAAACATAGGTTCCCTAAAAGGTCACCAAGGAATAGTTAAAAAAAATATTTATTCCTGTTCTCGGTTTGCTGTTCTTTAGCCAGGTGCTAACTGTTCAAGGTGGTAACACACACTTGCTGTCTGATTTAGAAGACCTCTATTCCAACTGGGCAAGAGTAAAACTTACAAGAAGAGCATCTCAGAAATTAGGTCGGAATGTACTTCCAAAAATACACCTTAACTTACAGAGATATTAACGCCTTTGCTTATCAAAATAAATACGTCACTATATTTAGATATTTAAATACTCTTTGAAAGCTATTATGAGATAAATTTTAGCTGTCTGGAGTGGCAAGACAGTGAACTAATGAATGTGCCGTTGACTTCAAATTTCGGGGTCATTCAAAAAGGGCTTCTTGTAAGGGTGAATATGCCCCAAAATGTACTGATTGTAGAGTACTTTAATCTCAAAACATATTTTAAGAGTTAAAGATTGCAAGTGACTAGAAATCAATGTCAAATAGAAATTAATCTGTTTCTTGTAATTACTTTTTAAATTACCAAAATGACGGATTTTACTTTCTACCTACCTGATATAAGAACTTTGCAGTCAGTAGACACTCTCATATGAAACCAATAATTATAGATTCAACCTAGAAGGTTTTTTCAATTCTAATTTAGGTTGTAATATTTTAGAATATATTTTGGGTGGAATTGTGAAATTTTAAAAATTTTATTAAAATAATAGTATACATATATCAGTTTTATACGTGGGGGCAACCTCATTGTTCTGTATCATGTAGATACATTGACTTAGTGACTCACAGGTTACTAAGTTGCACATATATGTGTATATATATATATATATATGTACAGTTCATAGAGGTGATTATAAAGATGATATATGAAAAAGCTAATATAAAGTTGTTGAAACCCTAGAAGAAAACTTAGAAAAAAAAAATTCAAAAGCATATATTAATTTGATAACACAAAAAAGACAAGTAAATTGGCATGAAAGATAAGTGAATATTGAAAATCATTGGTATGCAAATTCTATACTATGCTTATTGCCAAACCAATGAAATATATAGTGTTGTCCCATCCTTCATCATCACTGATAAACACTATCTTCTCCAGGGAGTCATTTTCAGTACAGGCACTGCAGGTATCTATGTAGATTACTTAAATTAGCAACAGTGTTTTTGGGCATAGAATACACTGCTTGACACAATGCAAAATGCGACAAGGAATAACCCAAATAATACAGGGAGGTAGCATTACGTTAATGCGTGGATGATGTGAACTACTAATACATTTTACTGTGTATATTAATTCTTTGTGTGATGAACATTTTTATAATGCGCTAATTCTGTGTTGTTTTGCCATTCCATCCAGTATGAGAGTTGCCTGCTGATATAGGTTAATGAGCAAATATAGTGAAGAGACGAATTGCATTTCTAGTGATTTGGATAACACTTGCTAGAGTTCTGTACCATTCTACTACAGAGAATAACTGGTCTGATGTGACTAACTCTACGTATCTGGTCAGTAAAAATCAGTAATCCATTGTCGTGCTGCTCTGATTATGGATACAGACATGGATTTTTGTGCAACTTCTCCCCAGGCTACTGCAGGCTTTGTCTAAAAGTGACTACGTTTGGTTGTTATGTGTGGTTGCAAAGCAATCACACTTCAGCATTAAGCCCAATGTACCTGAAGTCTCACTGGCTGTGGACTGAGTGATTAAACGAACATTTTAACAGGAAGCATGCAAGTTTGCTGTGGTTGTTTTGATTTTGTATCAAAGCCCTTCTTAGCTAATAAGTAGCTTCCCTAAGTAGTTGTTTCTCCCTGCTTATCCTCTGTTGTATACTTACCATTTCCTGATTCTCACTACTGATGCCAATCAAATTTCTTATCCGTCTCTAGGTTATTGTAATATTGATATACCTCTAACACACAGTACTACTGACTATAATTCTTTAAATTAATGTTTTCCAGGAAGTTTTTTTCAAGACATTGGCTTCTTAATATAAAGTAAATTACAGTAAGGCTGGCAGGACTTGAAGCTTAGATTGCAATAAAAATGTCTGATTCTTCTACCTAGACCAATTCAGGGAACTACTCACTAAACATTGATCTCATATTAAGAGTTTATTCCTTTTTAAAATGACACAACAATTTTTGTGTTGCATGCTCTCATCCATCTAAGTTATACGGCAGGTTGCTAAAGAATTTAGAAAAAAATAAATATTGTATGGGATTAATGCCCATTCCAAAAATTTATTTCCTGGGTCTTTCACTTATCATGAGACTGCAAAAATTTTACGAAGCTAAAATGAGATAGAAAAGAAAAGGAACATTTGTGGCTAAAGCTACTAAGAGCAATGGATATGCACATTGGTATAAATAAATAATAAAGAAATAACCTCACCCTTTCAATTGTTATCTAGCCATCTAGAGGTTTCACTTGATGTTCTTGTAATAAAAATCTCTTTTCTACTTGCAGTTGTAGAAACCATTACCCTTCACCAAACACTCACTCTCAGCAATGCACTCATAAAACAAGACATCTTAGGCTAAAAAATGCCATAACTCAGCCCGGTTGACATCTTTGCTGACACTAGTATCCATTTATTCTTTCTCTCTCCTTCCTTGTTGCACCACATACATACTGAATAACAATTCAAAGGAGAATCACAGAGCAAAGGTCTCTGGTGGTAGATGAGCAGTTGCCTAAATCTCTTACACTCTGTAATCTATTGGAAAGGGAAATATAGAAAAATTTAAGCTATGCATTTCTACCCAACTCATCGGCAGTTTAGTGAGAAAGAGACGCAAAGCAGTCTCTTTATGTAGCCCTACAATCAGGGCTATTACACTGAGTTCCATATTTAGACTAATCAGCTGAAAGGGATTGGATAAAAGTCTTTGGACTCCTTGGTATTCCCACCAGTTACTTTTTAAGTGTCTTAAGATAATGAAGAAGGCTGGTAAGACAAGCAATGATAGTGTCTTAAAGAAATTCCCAGTTTCTATTTGCTTGGCAGGAACCATGCAGGTACGTTTCAGTATTGAACCGCATATACTATATTTTAATGGCCCTTGATGGATTTTGGTTCTACTCAGAGATCACAGCTGAAATGCAGTGAGTGGAAGGCAAGATGCTGTTGTGAGTATTTGTAGCTTCCTCCTTAACAGTATGCACCTAAACCATCTGACGTTAACACTTAGCATAGTTAAAAAATTCTTCATAATTTTTTGGATACCAGTTCATGGAAAAGGTTAATAGAAATAGCATGACAGACAGTAGTATTATCAGAATGATTTTGAACAAATACTACCCACTCCTGTAAAATGCTTTTGCTTTTGAAGTAGTGAAGTTTATGAATTATCATAAACAAGATGATCATAAGCACTAGAAGACCTAGGGTCTAATCTACAAATGAGAAACCAAACTTTTCTCATTATTTGCTGTGAAATCTCTTGCACTGAAACTTATAGTGTGCACGTAAGTTACAGCTGACAGTACTGCAGAGTGACTCTGATCAACGCTATTAAATTTGGCAATAATTTTGATTCATGGAGATGTTTAAGTTTATACCTCCTGACAGGGAGGTAAGGTTCCTTTACACATGTTGTCCAGTGGATTGAAGGAAAATTATAGGTATGTTATGGTTACATAATTTGTGACAAATATGACATTGTTAGAAGGAACATGAATTGAAGAGGAAGTGTCCATGTGTGCTTTTGATTTTTTTTCAGCCACTTTTGCCTGAATTCATATTATTTCATAGTTTTTTTGAAGTTGTAGAAATAAGTGGGATTCTATGTACCTCTATTATTCATCATTGAGACATGTTCATGTCTGAAGTTACGCTTAGCAATGCTATTTATGCCACCCCTCTTAGTACTTATTTTCTCATGACACATGAATGTTTTCCAACAGTGGTAATTCTAACCTTACTTAAGTCCATAATATTTTTAGTTTGGTATAAAGGAGTATATTTTTGTAGTATTCTAAGTTTGATCATGCCTCTCTTTAATTATTAAAAGTAGTCTTCATCTCCTATCTTTGCAAAAACATGCATTAAAAAAAATATATAAAGAAAAAAATGCGAAGAAATATTTTACAGTGAGGTATTAGGGAAAAAAAAAATGAAAATGGAGTCCTAAATGTTAAAATTTCCTGGTTAACTGACCATTATATTTAACTGCAAGAAAAATTCAGAACATATCAACCCTAATTTCATTAAAGAAAACTGTCACAATAAACAAATCCTCAGAGTGGAAGAGCTACTAAACCTGTCTTTTATGATAATTTCTCAGTTCCTTCTCAGGTCTCCCAAATACTTTCTGTATAAATGTCAACACATACATATTCTGTCTACAATTAAAAACTGTGACTCTGATTACCTTTACCTTGAGATTTATGAGTCTCTATGTAAAACATCTTGTTTCCCTTGGTTATGCCCTCTCGCTTAAAACTTTTTTTTTTAACCATGTTATAATTGTAAATGAATGAGAGAGTAAGGTTAGTCTTTTTCTCTAGGTTAAGTTCCTTGGCAGACAAGAAGATGCTGGGGAGCCAGATTTTGTCTCTGTTAGTCAAATCAAGAATATCGATCATGACCTGAACATAAATTTCTTAACTTTTCCCTGGTGATAACTTCCAAGTAGGATTAATGTTCTTTAGACCTGGCTCACAAGAGATTAATAACTTTTCTTTTTGGCAACTGTAACTTTCAAGTGAGTTGTTAGATATAATGCATGGATACGACACAGAAAATCTTAGCAACTTGACTTTAGAGAATAGAATAGTCTTTATTGTAATTGTACTTTATCAAACTAATATACTCAAATTCTGCACCTCTACAGTACATAACATATTTTCAAATATGAAAATAACATTTCACAATATATTAGCAAGTAATAAAGGATGGTTATAATTTACTCTTAAATTTTGCTTCTCTTTTAATGTGATCTAAAAACTTTCTATCAGTGCCTGTGTCTGACCTTCATGCCATAACCACCTGAGTATATTATACTGTGCCAGATAATCCATATGTTCATTTAGATGACTCATTCCTCTTCAACCTATTAAGTAGCCCTGGACAGTCAGTTTGGCATTCTGATATTACATTGTGAAAAGACACTTAAAATTCCTTACAGACATGACTGAAAAGCCAATTGCCCATGTCCTTTCAGCCCTCATTATCAGCTCTCCAAGTGATGCTATTGCCCTAGCCCAGGAAGAATTCATTGAAATTCTTTATCAGAAACCCTAACTTTAACAATCCTTTTTTTTTCACACTCATAATGATTCTTATTCTATGAGATCCTTCTACTTTACATATTTCAAGTTACGTAACTTATGTGAGAAAAACTGGGGATTTTTCTTTCTTTTGTGTCATTACAACTTTATCTTGCTATTTTGTACATACAGAATCAAAATGATTAATAGTTTAATCTTCTTTTATCTCCATAAATTCTCAAACTCTATTTGGAATAACCTCTCCATGTTCAAGGTACCAGATCCTGTTGTCCAAGTTCTTTTACATGTTATCAATATGCAGGTTTACATAGCACTGAATTAAAAACTCAAATAATCATGTGTTTTAATGTTGTTCATGTTTTTAACTCAGTTCATACTAACCATAGTCAAACACTGAATTAGATGACTATTCAAAGGCTTCTCCATGCATTTTTCCATGTTTTCATGTATTGCCTGGAACCTTGAAATAATCAGCTGTTCTCATACATAATGTAATGTTTGATAAATGACTGAGAATGGCAGGTACAACAATCCTTGCTCTATCAGTAACTTCAGGTGTTAAAAGTATCTTATTTTCAGTAGTAGATCCAACGCTGAAGCAAACATTTCTATTTTTCAAAACTACGTGAAAACACTTAAAAACTTCTAGTCTTCAGATTAGTTACCCCGTTATTAAATAACGTATCACAGCACCACTGATCTAACTTTAATCCAAAATCACATGGATTTCAAATGGCCTATAACTTTTGTTCAGGTTCCCATTGCCAAATCTATCTATGCATAATCTGGAATACTAAAAATGCTTGATTTCTTTTCCACATACATTTTCACTGCATTTTATACTATCAAGATGTTGAAGAATCTTTCAACTATAGACCTGAATTTGCACTTTTCTGCATTCAGTCTGCTTATCTTCATTTCAGATACACGGGTGATATTTCACACATTATATTATGTGAAATATTAAATGCAAAGTCCTATTAGATTACCAATAATTTCCTCTTGTGAACATCATATAATAAACCAAATGCAACACCGTATATGACAAAACCAAGTAAGCAGTATTTTGCATTTTTGCTGATGCTATTCTCCTTTCATAAATTTGCACTGTTAGTTTTCAGATGGATTTCTTCTAAGACTCCCAAAAGCAACAGGAAATTAAATACTTTATAGTTAATTACATAATTTTATTCTTTACGTTAGAAAACAATTCTTACAATATAAATAATATTTTGTGAGTATAGTCACCAAACAAGAAAACCTATTTATATTTCTGCATGAAGTCATTGAGAATATAAAAAATGGAAGCTTCTACTTTAAGCAGTTATACTATTTAATCAGAATACAGTTGGTATATGAAAATATAGAAAAAATATGACACTTAGTTTAGTGTATTACACCGCTGTGCACATTGCCGTGTTTGACTGGGTAACAGATGGTTAGAGAAAATTGTAGGCTTTGGTTTTCTAAGCTGCTCATTGAAACGATATGCCTACACACCAGTGTTATTTAACACCTTTATTGATGACATAGATGAAGGGATTGAGTGCATCATCAGCAAATTTGCAGATGACACCAAGCTGAATGATATTGAGACACCTGAAGGACTGGATGCCATCCAGAGACCTGGACAGGCTTGAAAAATGTGCCCATAGGAATTTCTTGAGGTTTAATAAGAGCAGTGCAATGTGCAATGTGGTCAGAGCAACCACCAGTATCAGTACAGGCTGGGGTCTGAACAGATGGAAAGCAGCCATGTCTAGAGGTCGGTGAGAGGCTGGACATGACTCAGCCATGTGCACTCACAGAAGGGCCAGGGAGGGGATTCCGCCCCTCTGCTCTGCTCTGGTGAGATCCCACCTGCAGGGCTGCATCCAGATCTGGGGTCCCCAGCACAGGAAGGACATAGACCTGTTGGAGCAAGTCCAGACAAGGACACCAAGATGATCAGAGGGATGGAGCACCGCTCCTACAAGGAAAGGCTGAGAGATTTGGATTGTTCAGCTTGGAAAAGAGAAGGAATCTGGGTGACCTAATGGTTATCTTCCCAGTAGCTGAAGGGTATGTACTGACAGGAAAAGGGGCAACGGCTACAAACTAAAAGAGAGTAGTTTTAGATTGGATATTGGGAAGAAATTCTTTACTGTGAGAGAGTGATTAGGCATTGGCACAGGTTGCCTAGAGAAGTTGTGGATGCCCCATCCCTGGAAGTGTTCAAGGTCAGGCTGGATGGAATTCTGAGCAACCTGATATAGGTACCCCTGCTCATGCCAGGGGGCTAAAAGTAGAAGATTTTTGTTGTCCCTACAAATTCAAACCATTTTATGATTCTATGAGATATATATTTAAATAAATTATAGTACTATATGTAAAGGTAAGGTACATTATACAGTTATATACATGCAGGTAATATGTATAAAGTATACTTCGGCATATTAAGATATATATATATATGTATACATTGGGAACACTAACTGTTAAGAGTATGTATTACATTTAGGTTATGTAACACCATTGAATTATACACACTTTAAACTACAATTGTACTTCATAAATATTACTCAAAAAGGAGGTTTTAAAAGTGTACAGTTATTGTTATTCAAATAAATCCCTCCTATTTTCATGTATCCATGATATTTATAACTTTAAATAATGAATACATTCCTCTAGGCGAGTGTACATGTATGGAGGGTGAGGTGGTGAACAAATTTTGCATCAGAGAAATACACCATCACCACGGAAGTGCAGATTTACCTGAGGCACTGTTACTTTTTCCCCTTTAGCTTTCTTTTATTCATAGTTTATTCAGTTTTGAGCATATAAAAGTGAGCTGCATGCTTTTATTTTAATGTAATCAAAGTCAAATTAGTTGTTTTGTAGAGGGACCACCAGAATTTAATCTCATTTTAGTTCTAATTCTGGTAGATCTTTTGCTCTGACTCTCCATCCAAAAAGACAATTTTTAGATTATTTTTTGCAGCTTCAACTTCATGGTATAGTCATTTGCAATGAGATTTAGAAGTGATGTTGTTCCTTTGCATTTCTTTGAAGTTAAAAAAGAAAACAAAAAAATGGGTACTAGTTCTCCAGACATCAAAAGTGAAAACCTCTTGGCAGAGATTCAGTGTGATTTGATGAGCAACATTTAATTAGCTAACAACCAATTAAAACCCAGTTCCAGAACTTTCTTCATGAAACTACTGTTCATTTATTGCTGGAGTACCTTATTGGATGGTGCCTCCTTTCCTTGCTGCAACTCTTCAGGTTTGGACCAAGACTCTTGGACAGTGCAAGGTCCAGTCCTTGTTAGATCATTACTGTTCTTAAGCCCATATTAAAAGTCATAGCTCTACTGCTATGATCCAATTAGTAAAATTATTAGAAATGCCTCTGCCCAGATTAAGGTGCAAATGAGACTATATGCCAGTCAATATTTTATCTGTTAGATAAGATTTTATCTAACATTAACTTTAATAATAGAAAGAGAAGGAGAGAGCAAGAGAGAGAGACAGAGGGAGGGAGAAAAGAGAAAGATAAAAAAGGGATGGGGGGACAGAAAGATAGTGAGGACAGATTAAGAAAAATATCATCATTCAGTGGATCCCAATGATGTCCTGTTGATCCTCTTCATCTAATCTCCTTGGAGGGCAGAGTCCTCCAAAAAAAAGGAGTCCAGTGGATAAATGTACATTTAAGCCAGGTGGGAATGTCCAGAGGTTTGACACAGTGTCCTGCAGCAGACTCTGGATCTGTTTCATCCCTTTGCATCATGTGCTGCCCTGTGGTGCAAGGCCTCAGGAATGAGTCTAGGGGCATGCTGGGGATCTTTAATGGATTGTGACACCTCCTCAGCTGCCTCTCACATGAAGTCCCATGGATATGGCCTTCCCAGGGTGGGGAGGGCTTTACAGATGAGTTTTACAGTTTGTGTGAGGGCGGATGGGTGTTCACTCCCTCTGACCAGAGGTTATGCCACACACCCAAAGCTCTCCTCCTCCCTGCTTGGCTAGGGGGGAAGTGTGTGCAAACCTGGCCTGAGCAGGTGGGCCTGTGGGCTGTGGGTTGTGGTCTCCCCCCACCCCAAACCCAGCCAGGAGTGATTTTCAGGGCAGCTGCTGGGTTTGGCTTTCTTGTCTCCCATTCTTCTCCATCAGCCTTGTTTGCTTTTTCTTAGACCTGAGATGATTGAAAAATAGTGTCACCTTTATCTTATCTTAGATTCCCCTAGGTGTCTTAACTCAAGTCCAAAGTTTCGCTCAGGAGGCATCTTCAAGGGACAGGTGGGCTTCGGTGGTCACAGCTTCTTTATAAATCTAACAAAAGTCCTTCATAACAATGTTTAAGCCATGAACCATTGTCGCACTCAGACACGAAAAACCACGCAGACCTTGCCAGGTGGGAAGCAAGAAAAAGAGAGCGTGGGGCAAGACCCCGAACTTTATTTTATATCTTCTTAAGAACCACCATGGATTGGAGGGAGAAATTACCACCCCTCAATCACACTGGTCAAAGGAAAAAATCCATCAATTGTCTCCGCCTAGGAGAATGGAATGAAAAACAATAAAGTACAGTTAACAAAACATGACCATGTTTACAGAAAGTGCGTGAGAACTTCTACTACAAAATTAAAAACACAGAACAGTAGAAAAACCAGGGCGACAAACCATATCATTTCAGTCTCTGACATCTACTCAGTAGATATTCCGTACAAAAATATTCTGACTATGAATCTTGGACATTATGGAGTAGCAGAAGATTTAAGTTTCCAGTGCATACTTATATTTTCTGAAGTATTCCTCCAATTTTGGGCTACCAACATAGAAACACAAAATATTTGTATTTCAGGGAGTAGTAGGAGTTTTTCTAACTTGGTTTAACTTGTTTTAAAATTTCCAAAGAACATGTTATGTGCAAAAGGTCATTCGAGCTAAAGCTAAAATTGGATATGAAGTTCATTATTTCTTAATTATTTTCTGCACATTAATTCAACTAATTCTAGAATCAAGTTTTGTCTTTTCCAACACTGAATTATGCATAATGCAAATTAATTTGAGAATACTTTCAGCAAGAACTAGTAGAGCTGTCAGTTCAGATGCCATTGTTTTTGTT
Organism: Eulacestoma nigropectus; assembly: GCA_013397775.1. Lineage (NCBI taxonomy): Eukaryota > Metazoa > Chordata > Aves > Passeriformes > Eulacestoma > Eulacestoma nigropectus. The sequence goes on along the minus strand of VZTE01005259.1, from coordinate 235,811 downwards.
AAATGGAATTGAGATTAGTAGTCTAAAAGATGTGTAGAGTAGGATCTGTATCACAGGGCAGTGTTTCCAGTTGTTTTAAGAACTGACAGAACTTGGTTCCTGGATAAAGTGTTTAGCAATGTCCCAAGACACTCATAGTCAAAGCAATTCAATCTGCATTCTTGTTGTGCTGTGAGCGGTCATTTCCCCAGTGCTATCAGGCAAGTGTCAGTGGTGACAGCTTTACGAACCGTGAACTCCAGTAGAAAAGTGGAGTTACTTATCTGGCTTCATCACTATACAGAAAACTTACAAAAAAAGTAAGTCAGGCATTTCCAAACTCTCTATGTTTATATCAAACAATTCATGGAAAACCTTAGCAGCTTTTTTCCCTCTCTTGCACCTCAAATATTTGTTGTACTGTTCGCTATATCAGATAGTGCTCTGCTGTAATTACTTGATCCAAAATATCCAGTAATCCTCGTTTAAGATGCTCCCACTTTTCTTTCCATTCCATGCCATGACTGTTTGTTGTTCCATCTGTACTGTTTGTGCCTTCTTAACCAGTCACGTTTTGTTGGCAGCAGCTACTGATTGAGTCATTTGGTGAGTGGGAACAGCAAACTGATTCAGGTTTTAAAATGAGTAATCCCACCTTCTGTCCCCAGTGCAAGAAGGACATGGAATATTTTAAGCTGGTATTTCCACCAAACTCTTCTTATCTTGAAATCACTTCTTGACACTCCCAGGTTTTTGTTCCATTCAATAGTCACATTTATTTGGAGAACAGGAAGAGGCAACTTTTATTTATTTTTAGCAAGGAAGATGATGAACCTAAAACAAATGCTTAATTGTATAAAATTGTTTCAAACACCTTGAGCATTGTAAATGGGCAAGTAAAGAAACAAGTCAGATGGAAAATTGCAGAAATAAGGATTCAATGACACATTTCTGAGTCACATACACTAAACCTGCTCTCTTCTGCACGTGACATCTTTTGTTGAGCTCTACTCTAGTTTGTGCAAATTGCTGAATTTGCAGCTAATTATTTGATTGCCTACAAAGTGTGAATAATGTGTGGTACTATAAAAACACAATGTTTTGATTTTTCCTCCTAGGAATGAGTGCAGCTAACAATGGAAATAAGGTATTTGTAAAAAAAAAAAAGACATGTAGGGAAGATAAAAATATATTTGTGACTATGATCATGTTTCTACGTTGTGTGACATACACATCTTTGGTTTTGCTTACTAATTGTAGAAATAATTATACTGAAAAAATTTCCAACAAAACATCACTTTCATAATAGATGAAATCCTTTCCAAATAGAAAAGTAGGTAGGTAGGTATATGTAATTATACCCATTCTGTGAGATGTTTCTCATTTTACCCATGACAAACAAGTCCTAAGAAATTTCTGTGTGTAGCAAAAACCGTAGTATATATGATAAAGTAGCTACCTTTAAAGACAAGATATCTACAAATAGCTTCAATAGCATTGTAAATACAACAGGATTTTACACACATGCTGCTAATAGAAAACAAATTTAATATCTCAGGGTGTTTAGATATTAAAACGAAAGAATTTCCAGTAATCTTCACAAAATCAAAACATTAAAGAATTAAATACGTTTTATAAATGACCTTTATGATTCACCATAAATGGAGGGTTAATGATGACTATCACAGTGCATTTGGAATCAATTTTAATCTGAGCTACAATTCCATTCTGTTACATATATATATGTACATATATATATAATTTTTTTTTAACTTCCCTCCCATTTTACTAAACTAAGTAGCTTAGTAAAGTTACTTAATAAGTTATTGTAAAGAGCAGGAGACAATCTTTTAGTATTAAAAAAGCAGAAGAGATTCCATTCAAATGAAGGAATGAATCTGAATCTTTAGGTCAATATATTAAATAAGGTATAAAAGCAAAAGGAGCTAAATAAGAACAATTGAAAGTCAGTGCTGAGGAGCACAGCCTTGGAAATTGTTCTGAAATTGGAACAATTTGCTTTTCAATAGCAAAATCATTTACTTCTTGAAACTGAACAAAGTCATAATTTTTGCTCCAAGGAATTTGTGAAGATCAAATCATACCATGAATCACTTACTGAAATTACAAAGTAATTAATAATATGAATCAGGCTTCATTTTAATATCTGTTCCCTTGAGGGAATTGTTAGTGTGCTGGACATCTTATCTGCTTTTTGTGTTGGGGGGTTGTTCCCCAGCAATTTTGAAGACATCACTTTTTCATGAAAAAATTATGAATCCACTGATATTAATGAACATGGTTTGCCTGGAAAATTAATTGAAATCTTGCCTTTCATCCTGTTTGACCACTTATTTTGTACTTCTATCTGCATATAATGAAAGCAAATTTCACCTGGAATATGTCTACAATGTCTACCAACAATTTTTAATCAAAAATCTGATAGTACTTGAAATTGTAATTCAGATGTAAGACTGCTTTTTTCCTCATATCCATTTTAGAAAGTGTGGATTAGTGGAAAAATTTAATAAAAGTCAATTATGGTATTTTATATTAATTGAACAAAATATTATGAAGAGAAGAGCAATGCAGTGGAAGGACTTTAGACCGTAAATGTGGATATATGTTGCTTACTTTGCTGGTCTCCTACTATGGAATATGCACGGTTATTTAGTCTTTGTTGTGACTGGAAATACTTTTCAGTGTAACAGTGCATGATTTTTAGACTAATATATGATAGGAAAGGGTAGGAAAAGGCAGAGGGAATCCAGCTGGGCTCTTTGAAACCTTATAGTTTTTAGTGCTCCACAAAGTTACTATAAAAACAACCAATGACCATTCCAAGACTACTGTGAGATTTGAGGTCTTATGGACATAATGCAGCTCTCTGTTTACTCTTGATTCATAAACTCATCAATTTTGGGGGACACAGTACACAAACCATGCTCCTGTTAGTGTAAAAGTAACAACATTTTGCATCTTCAGTGCTGCCCTGCTCTTCTGCTGGTATACCACTATGTATGTGTAGCTATTTATTTCCTTAACGTATTCTATTCAACACATGTATGTAAAAGATACATTCAACACATGTAAGATAATTCCATTTACAATAAAAGCCATTTTAAATCATTACATATCATATTTTAAATGAGGTCATGTCATTTGTAATTCAACATGTATATAAGAAAGTTTGTTTGTTTATTTCTTTAATCTATACCAAAAAACAAACATAATATCTAAGTGGTCTATGCCCTCTTTCAAAAGGAGGCAGTGGTTATTCAAATGAAAATATATTTCTCTCAACTCCATAGAACTTAAACTTACATTTATGGTTTTTTACCTTTGTAATTCATAAAAGAAGCCGAAATCTTGAGAGCTTTATATCCCTAATATTCTATGTACTTTATATTCTACATAGCTTTGTGATTGAAGGAAGAAATAGCAGCACAAAATATACAACTAAGGCAGACAACCTTTAGAAGTATGGAGAAAAAACCTATAATGAACTGTAGAATGGAAATGTATGGCTCCAAAAATGCACCATTTACTGAAAACATCTATTGTAAAAGTTTTATATCACCCTATTTCTGTATATTTCTGTATATTTCTATAGTTGTGTTCAGATGGGTTATTTTTAATAGGCTAGGCTAGCACTGGCAGATTCATCTATCAGTTTTGTTTCTTTTCTTGGCCATAGGTGTAATTCAAAGCTAGTGTTTCTCCAGATAGGTGCATGATCATGTCTTAATTGCTTTCTCTGTCAGAAGTCAAAATAAAGCCTTAATCTATATATGGAAAACTTCATAGTGTTTAAATAGAAATCTTGTTAAAATATTTACACGTGAAGTTAAGTAAGCAGTTCTAATTTTATCTTTTGTTGTTTTTCTCTCTTTTCTTGTCTTTTCAAATATTGCTGTCTAAAATAGACAGCTATAGAAGAGTTTCTGGAAATGTAGCATGTTGATGGTATTGCAAAAGTAATGCAGGTCATCTCCAGGCTGCCTTTGTGCAGGTAAACTGTCAGTGCTGACTATCAGGTAATGGTTGGTGTATGTGCGGGTTCTCAATGACAATTTTTACCAACCAAGAAAGATATGATTATAAATAACTGGCAAATTAAATTATAACTCATATGGATATGCCTTTTTCCTCTGATGCTTTATTGCAAATGCATACATACAAACAGGAAAACGCATCTCATATTAAAATTTAGGTAGCAGTCATAGCAGATCTTAAGGGTTGGGTTTTTTGTTGTTTCTTTGGGGGGGGGTTTTGTTTGGTTTTTTTAACAGTCCTCTTTTAGACATAGAAGCCTTTGTTTCAGAAGTATTTATTTGTGTTTTGTCTCTTTGTTTGTTTTCAAGTATGCAATAGTTAATATACTCTGGAATGTAAGTAGAGTGTCTGTCCATGCACTATGTTTAGCCAACTGTGCTTAAAAATCCAGCCATATTTACCTTTGAAAATATGAAAAAACACTACTGTACCTTTTTTTTCTTGCAGTCCTTCTGTAGCTCTCTTATCTATCATATTTGATTTACAGTTCTAACAAACATAGTTCTTTTCTGTCGACATTTCATTGTGAATGACTGAATGAAACTAATATATAAATATTTTGTTCTTTAAAAATATTACCCTGAATCTCCAGCCTAACACTGACAGGATGGCCTTTATGGGGATTTTGTTCAAATAGTTTAAGAGCAAACACATTTGTTTAGATGTGGCCCGTAGAGGTTCGGCAGGCCCAAAGAGGCTCCCATAGCAGGAGGAAAATACCCAATTTTCAGAAGCTCAGTACATCAGATTTGTCCGTAAGTAGCAGAAATGTCTGTCTGGGGGAGAAGTCTACCTGAAATCACTCAGACAGGAAGGATTAGATTACATCTGCTCAGTTGTAACTGACAAAATTTATCCTCTTTTATGAGCTGAAAAACAAAGGATCAAGACTTGAACTTTGTAGTGCAATGCAGCCTGTATTTTTCAGCAGCTCCAAGTGTCTAGACGATTCAGATATACACTGAAAAACCACAGGAGGACTGGTGAACAGTGAAAGACTTCCTTTTAACACCTTTGGGGCCAGAGGCTAGAAGATGATATTCATATTATACATGAGGAAAGTTAAAGAGATTGGCCTGGTCATTCCTGATGAGACTAGCTTGAAAAGTAAGCTGAAGGAAATGCATGCGGTAGTGAGAGACAGGTTTCTTCACAGTAGAAAGGATGGATTACAATTTGTTCCTTGTGTTCTTCTACAGGTGTAAAAGTCTGTTCATCATTATAACAGTTTCTGAAATACCAGTGAAGTGCAGTAGTGTCATCACTGATGTTGCAAAAGAGTTCATGTGTTTCTAAAGGTAGATATTTAGGCATGACAGCAGAAATTTCAGATCTGTGAGTCTTGAAATAGAGAGGCCAGCATTAATTCATTAAGAAGATTCAGAGGACCTAAATCTATAGTTGTATCTCAGTATGAACACCATTAGGAAGTTTAAACTAAAGAGAATGAGAAACTTTTGTCTTGTGGTTCATAGCTCATGTACAAAAGCCATCTTTTTCTACGGGCACCTAAATGCTGTTTTGAAGACACTCCAGCAGTTGTTTAATGCTGTTTCATAGTATGAAATAATCTAATTTACATATAGATTAAGAATCTATTTATGGCAGCTGTGATACTACAAACAAATGTGAGGGTCACAAAATCTTCATTGTATTTGTTCAGTGCTGTTTGATTTCTGTTTGTTTTATAGTCCTTCTAATGTTGCCACTTTAACATACAGCATATGTCAAACATTTCTTACCAAAATGGGCTGACTTCATGAAAAAACTTATCAGTAGTCAAGTGTTAGGTTTAATTACTTAATCTAAATGTACTTCAAGACTTAAACAAATTGGGGTGTCATATATTGCAATTCTACTGCCTACTGGAGAAAAATCAGACATATGTTCTCTATTATAAAAGCAGTCACAGTATCACAATATTAAAACTAATATATAAGCATAGTTATATGTAAACCAGGAATGCATTTAAATGGTAGGACTTTTCTTTATAAGGAAGAAAACACAAAGAAGGCTTCAGCTTTGAGATTGCTACATTTTTAAGGTTTATGATCAACACTGAAAACTAAAGTTTTCAGCTGTTAGGATAATTACCTTTGTATCCTGGAGCCATTCTTTGAAGTAAAATGTTTCTGAAAAGTCCATAAGAATGATGTATATGTGGTCACATATTCCCATTGCTACAGAATGAAAATAAATTACTTGCAGTATTTGTTGGTAATACTCATTTGATTTGACTTGATTTTTTTTACTTTTTTTAAATTTCAGTGGTTTAGTATATTTTTTAAATTTTGTTTTATGGTTTCTAAAATATAATTTCTTTTTATACAGTTACTTTTTTATTTGATTTCTTTAGCTTATTATGCCATGTGTTCTATATATTCTCTGTTAGAGATTCCATTCTGCATGTTTCATTTTTATTCCATTTTCTACTAAATATGTATTTTATACTGTTTTCAGGAATTGCTGTTAATGTGTGAAACTCTTAACCTTTGAATTGGCTGACTTTGAGATTTAATGGTGCATACTTAATATAGAACTAACAGAGGTTTTTGAATTTAATATAGAATTTATAGATAATCCATCAGTTCTGTGATTTCGTTTCAACTGTGTGTATGGAAATATTTGTCCTCCTTTTTAATGTTGGTTGGTTGTTTGTTTGTTTTTTAGAGGAGCCTAATTTTGCTACATCTCTAAATTAAGAGAAGAAATTAGTATTTTAAAAGTGAACATAAGTTTCTAAAGTTTAGGAGAGTTTTCTCTTCTGAACAGGGAGAATGAGGCTGACTTATACAGTCAGCCTCCATGATGGGGCACGGGCAAGTATGCAGCAGTAGCTAGGACAGAGGCAGGTCTAGGAGCTAAACTGAACAAAATCCATCAGCTGAGAAGGCTACAACTAAGATATTGAGTCTGAAGATGCCAAAGATATACCAAGACTGCAAGCATGTAGCCAAGGGTCATATTACAATGCATATATAAAAGACTACTGAAATAATACTATGCAAGAATACTGTCTTCAAATTGTCTGAACTTCAAACAAGTGAAACGTGTGTTTCTATGGTGGTTTATTTATTTATTTATTTAGTAAACAGCATATTCAATAACAGTAAACACTGGTTTTTTATATTTTTTTTCTTTTTTATAAATTCTAGAAATTTATAGTCTTTTCCAAGTTCTTTTGCTTAGAAGATACCATTTGCCTATCTTCTTTCTTCAATTTATTAGGAAATGCAATTGCTTTGTGATATTTTTCTGCCTGCTTGCTCCCAAAAGTAAAACCTCTTTCATGAATTTCATAGACAACTTAATTCACTCTCTACTTACATCTAAGCAAAAGAAAGCATGGAGGATCTGACAAATTATGCCAGTTTTCAATTCCACGAGGGAGGACCAAGTGGGTTCAAACTGAAGAAAAGTTAGGGAAAAGCATCCATCTATCCCTAACTTATTTAGACAGGGAGATCTAGAGCATGAAGAATATGTAGGTTCCTTAGAGTGATGACTAACTGTCATGATAGTGAAGTGAAAAGAAGCAGAAGAGTGCTTTAGAAGATTTATGTGGCAATTTACTTTAAACTCTGATAATCTAGATTGTGCAGACTCCATTTCCTGAGAGAAACTAGAAGTGGATAAAAGAGAGAAAAACATAAAGGAAATAAAAGAAGGGGAAAAAAATAATCAAAACCCAGAAAAACCCCATGCTCAAAACACATTCCCCTTGTAAAACCACCAGCTGGAGGTTTTTCATAGAAAGGAAGGTAAAGGTACTTTTTATCTTTCAAAGAACTCTGATTATGATACTTACTAGATGATGTACTGCTACCCACAATAGTTCTTATATAGTAGTCACTGAAAGTCTCTGAAATCCAGGAGGTACCTTGTTTGATGCTCATGCCTCTGAAGTACTTCAAAACAAAGCTGTTACAAACACAAAACCTAATAGCATCATACTCTGATCACCAGGAAAAATGCTCTTCCCAATGTACATGCACATACCATGTCTTTTGCATGAGATGTGCCCTACCACATTTCCTCCAGAAATATGCTTGCTAGAGAATAAAGAGAGTAATGTTTAGTGATTAATAATTCAAATCAGGGGAAATCAGAAACACCAAAATGGAATCTTGATGTTTTGTAAAAACATTTTCTTTAAGAAGGGGAAGACTGGTTTGCTCTTTGAAAGAGTTGAAAGAAACAGCTACACGAAATGCAGACAGTGCTGAGTAGTGGATCATTTCTTACCACCATCAATAACAATGCAGCAGTTTGGACCTGGCTGGTTTAATATTTCATGTGAAGTATCCTCGGAGACTGACTTGACAGACACAGCATTTTCAGAGTAAACCAACAACTTCAAAACAGAGAGTCACTGATCCTGATGGCATATATACAGATGTCTAAAAAAGCTTAACTGTGCAGTGACTGAGCTGACAACAGAAAGATACAGTCCCTCATTCTAAGCAGCCAAATGGCTCAGATGTTTGTTAAGCAGAAATTTTAACTGTGCACTGATTTCACTGAATCACACAGAATTGTTGAGGTTGGAAGGGAGCTCTGGAGGCCACCTGGTCCCACCCAGCTGCTCAAGCAGGGCCACTGTAAGGTCAGTTGCCCAGGACCATGTCCAGAGGTCTTGTGAAGATCTCCAAGGATAAAGACTCCGCAACTGCTCTGGGAAGCATGTGCCAGTGTTCAGTCACCCTCAGAGTAAAACAAGTGGATTTTCCATCTGATTCCATCCATGTTAAGATAGAATCTGCTGTGTTTTGGTTTAAGTCCATTTGACTCTTGTTATCTTTTAATTATGAGTTAGCTACATATTTTATCTGTAAACGTTATAAATGTTCCCTGGGTAACTTTAATTTACATCGGAACATGGCAACTTGCTGTTCAGAAATAATTAAAAAATGGGACTTGGAATACTATGAAATAACGAAACATAAACAGCATGATGTCTACAAAAAAAAAAAAAAAGGCATCTTTCAGTTCTTCATTTGAATTGTAGATGTCAAAAATGTAATAAATAAAAGAAATTTGGGAACATGCTATATTCAGACTTGCAGAAGTTTGCTCATTTGGTTTCATATGGAATAGAAGAAAGAAAGCAAAATATTGATAGAAAGAGAGGCCATGAAGATACAGATAAAACTATATATAGAGAGAGTACACATAAAAGTATGTAAAAATACATATTGTAGTCTATGCTGCTAACATGTCCAGGTCTAAATGTAGAGTCTTTCTATAACAACCAGGGTGAAGTGGTTTTAAACAACAGTGAGTTTCTGTAACTCCTTCTGTGGATTGTTCAGTTAACCCCTTCTGTGGATTGTTCAGTTAAAAGAGATTATGAGAGGATTTTCAAGTGTTGAATTATTCAGTGGACACAAATCTCTGATTCTGAGGAAATATGTTATTCATATGGCTAATATTGTGTGTACCAGACAAAATAATTGGGGGTGGTTTTTTTTTTAATTTTTGAAGGCAATACTTTTATACTTGGCCAAGCACCTGCAACTCTTAATTTCTGGTTAACTGGTGTCATAATTTGTATCATAAAATGTTACCTACAGACCGAAATTTTCTGCTTCCTTTTTTGTTTTATTAGAAGAAACTGGATTTTCTTTCAGCCAAATACAACCATTATATTTAGATTCTTAGTATGAAGCAGTTGTCAATTTCTTATCCTCAATAATAAAGTCAATGATGGTATATATAGTAAAGTTAGCATTTTTTTACACAGAAGACAGAAAAAATGTCATTTCTTTATTGGATACTATGTAAATATGAGAAGTTTTTACAAATCATTTAACATTTGCTAGAGATGGAGTCAGGCCAGAAAGAAAAAAAAAAGAAAGATGTCCAAACATAGAAAGATTTGTTCAGTAAATTGAAATTGAAGATTGAAAATGGAAAACTTTGATTTCAGTCTGTGTCAAAGGGTATCTTTTAGCTTTCTTTTTTTTTTTTTTTTATAAAAGGCAAGTTTTATGAAATGTTTATCTTTGAAACAGATTATTTGCATACTCCACTTCTTGTTCACTTTAATCTTCTGATGTAATTACTACTTAAGAAGACTGGGTTGAAAATTCAGTGTTGTACATTTAAGAGCCTTTATCTTCATATATTACACTTAGGAAAGGTTGAAATACATTTTCAGCAACAGCCACTTAATGTACTGTGCAAACAACTACTTCATGTGACCTTTCAGAGAAAATGCATTCCATGATTGCTATAGTCATCCAATAAAAATAAAAAACCCAGCATATCAAATTCTTCACATACCTTTCACAACATTTCTCAATGACAAGCTGAAATCCTGTTCATGTTACTCTGTAGGATGATAAGTCAGCCTCAGACACCTCTGGCTTGCAACTGAATGGTGTATGAGGTGCTATAAAAACAATACCACTATAGTAATAAAAGACCTCATATAGGAAACCTGAAATATAAATCAACCTATTTTATACTCAAAAGCTAAAAATTAACCTGTATTTCTAAGCTGTAGTTAACTGAGTCATCAAGATATTCTGAAAACCTGAAGGACCTTAAGTCCAGGATTTACATATCTAAAGTGGTTCGTGGATATTCCAGGATAAAATAATAAATACCCTGCCACAATCATTTTTGGAGGTCCCTTTAAGGTAATTCCATCCTTAACCAGAAGGAGAAAGTAGAGTCATTTGGGGAGTTTGAAGGTGGGTTTACAAACCTGTTCATGCTGAGCAGATTTTGTTGCACAGTTCAATTTATAATTCAGTACGCAAAGTAGTCAAGAACATAACAGCATAACTATCCATGAACAAACTTACACTATGTCTCATTCAGCAAAACAAAACAGTCTTTCTCCCAAAGAAAGCTACACTATCATATAAAGTATAGCGTTATTCAAGAGTGTAAAATTAAGAAAAAGTGAGGAGAGAAACAAAAATACCTTTGAAATAAGAGAAATTTCAAACAAGCTGTAAAATTAATGCAAATCCTCTTGAGTCTGCTGTTAAAACTAGGCATTTGCAATGAAATCTCCCTATTTAGCATGATGTATCTGAGACAAGTCTTAAAAAGTCATATTTAGACAACAAATCCCGTTTCTTTGTTACTGTCTGTGGTTTTTTTGTTTTGTTTTTTTTTCAGCAAATTGTGGATGTATAAACATTTACTGATGATGGTTAGGAGTTTTATAGGTATAAATGCTTGGAGATTTGGGGTGTTGTTGGTTTTATTGGCTGGAGGACGATACTGATATTTCTATAATTTCCCCAGTAAATTAAATCATGTAGACTAAAACAAGGCTTTGAACCAAAAAAAGGGTTTTCCATTTTTTCAGAGATTTTTCACTGATTAATAAGTTGAGTTGAATAGCTATAAGAAGCTCACAAAATAAATTTCAAGTAAATCTCTGAAGTTTTAATCTGTACTTGGATTGAGTGAGTGGTGTATAAAACAAAGAAGTAATCAAAAATGCTAATTGTTTTTCATGATTTATATAATTCTGAAGAGAAAATCATAATGAAATCAGAGTGCTGTGCCTCATCAGAGTTGTGAATTGATTTCAAATATCTCCTCTGGGTTTCTGCTGCACATTGCCCTTTTACTGAAAGTGAAAAATTTAACTTTCTGGTGTGTGGCTACATCTAAGGGACTCTTGAGTTAAGCCAGTGGAGAAGAAGATATAGAAAGCAAATAATGTTTGTACATTTAGTAATTAATTAAGTAGTGAAAGGCTAAATATGTGAACTAAAAATTTTTGGAAAATCTAATATTGCACCACTTTTATATAGCTATATAACAAAAGTAATTTTTGTGCATATTTTTTAAAATTAAAGGTAGAATCCTGTGTCTAACCTTGACTTCATTGTTTTCTTGGATTTTATTGACCCTTACGTATTAACTCCAGTATTAAAATATGTCATAACAAAATACACAGAAAGTGTGTCCTTTTTTCACTGACCTAAAAATAGAACTGTGTCCATCATGCAGCCACGATATTCTCTTAACTGGAAGAGCAACAGATTTACCAGCTATTACAGGGTGAATATTTTTCATTTTTCCTAGGTAATGAAAGTTTTAAAATCCCTATTATCAAAGTTCATTTTGTTGTGTAAGAATACAGGAGAGCAGAAATACAAGGAAAAAAGAAAATAAGACTGATAATCATTCTTCAAGACTAGAAAAAAAATCTGGATGAGAATTTATTTTTAAAATTTTTAGAAATATTTTTTTTTTCTCACTGACTGTTCATGTGTCTATAAGACAGTTGCATACTCTTGAGTGTGTTTGCATGTAAATGCCATAAAGACTGAAACTTCAAAAATGTTTTATGGATAACATAGTCAGTACCTCACTTCAGAGGTTTTTGCATGATCTTTGAAATAAGTATGAGTCTGCTGAAGTTGTAAGAGCTATGTTATGCTATTTATTTTCATGACCAAGCTGGTCTTCCTTAAGTCGACTAAGTTCTTTGCTGGTTACATGTACAGTTAAAAACTAATATATGCCCCCAGATTCTTTCACTTTCCATTCAGCCATCCTTCGCCATATTTTTTTTATTAAACTCGGTGTTCTTGTTTTCCTTTTAATTTTAAAGAAATAAAAATAATTCTTAGATACAAAATATAGTAAGTATCTGTGAATGAATTCATCATACACTGTAACTTTTACAAAAGTACGGTGCCAAACTGTAGTGCCAGAGAGGAACTTAGGGGAATACAGATTTGGATATAATTGGCGGTTAACTTGATAAGCTTGTTTCTCTCAGTATAATGTGCACTAAGTACCACTGGTAGAGGGTTATTTTGTTGTATGCTGCTTTTTTTAACCATATCTGTGAGAAAGAGACAATAGAACAAGTTTTCTTTCCTTGTAAAGCCTTCCAGCTTCAGAAGCTGAGTGGCATTAACAGTGATAGGAGAAACCTTCAAGAAAAAAATTGCCACTTGAAGCTAATGAATGCATCTACTCATTTAGGATGTTTTGCTCACAACTTAAAAACTCATTTATTGTCTTTTTTTCATTATATCCTGGTCTTGTTTCAAACCCATTCCAAATAATCACATCCCAAAGAATTTTCTGATTTTCCTATCGTTCTCACTCTAACCTTGTGACCTGCTGTAGCACTGCATGCTTTCCCAGGAAACTTTAAAGCACTCTCTGTCACAGTGTGAGCCCCTAGTACACAGGCCCAGGTAATCCCATTCATATATGCATGCATATACATGGTTTGTATTCTCAAGCTTTGACATTCTTACTGTTCTATCTGTATATTCTTGTATCCATGTGATTTCCTAATGATATAAAACTTCCAACTCATATTGATCCTACCTCCTACTGCCCTTCATTACATCCTTGGAGATCAGTGTGCTCCTGTTAGAATACATTAGTCATTCATTACTAGCGCCATAAAAGCCCTGGAGTCCTAGAGGAGAAGAGTCTTTCCTTTTACCTTTCTATTCTCTCACTATTAATAGATAACTCCCAGCTGCTCTTTCATTTTTCTTCTGTCATGAAAGCTGTAACTACATGATTAAAATGGCATGCAGCTCTAAAACTACTATCAATTACACTAATTAAGGTCAAATAGAATGGAACCGCACTCTTTGTGGAAAACAATGAAAGCAATGTAACCTCTATTAATTTAAAGACATCATATGTACATATGACAGTTTCTACACAACTTATTATTAATTATTTTTAGGTAGTCTCTTATAATGACTTTTTTAGGATCTATTTTGCTCTTTTCCTTCTGAGAACAAAAAACCCAGATGGAATTTTTTTTGTTAACTGTGTAGGTAGAAATGATCTATTAGAAAATTATTTTCTTGGGTTTTGTTTGTGCTTAAAGAAACGTCATTATGAATTTTCAACCTTTGCCTTCCCTGCAGCTACAAGGAGGATAACAAGTCAAGGAGGACTTGACATAACTGTAAGAAATATGTTCTAGCTAGGTCTAAAATCTAGTTTTACAATGGAAAATGAATGTTTCCTCTCAGTAGCTGTCCCTCAGTACTGTCTATCTGAAAGACACATAGTAGGAAATTACATCTAGTGGAAAATAGTATACATATCCTAAGAGAATTTTTGAATGAAATGAATGTTTTGATTTCTGTTTTCAATCATGTAAATTATTTTCATTCTGAATGAGAAAGAAGAAGCTGAAATTTGGCTAAAGGAATTATAAAAATAAAACAAACCACCAAACAATTTGATCCTAAATATTTCAAATTATTTACTAAAAACGTTATGGCATTTTCATCTCTTTACGGAGAGATCCTATCTAAGCAATGACATCTCTCCTCATGTGCAGTCATCTTTGAGTAAGCAGTCATTCTGCTTAACCGGTAGGCGACTGGAAGGAAGATATTTTTCATTTTAAAGGATACTCAGAACTGGAGCATGTTTCCTCTCTTGGTATCAGCAGTGTTCAGTCCTGACCATCACAGTAAATAGCTGCTTTCCTGCATGTCTGGGAGTAGGGTTCTTGAAGGCAGCTGAAAGAAATCATTCATCCTGGAAAGTTACTATTCACAAAGTATATCATCCTTGAACATAATAATCTTGATGAACACTTCTTTAAATATAAACCATAGCTATTTACAAGTACAAAACAGTGTTTCACAATGGAATATAAGAAATACCAAGTAGGAATCCCTTCTTTTTAAGCTTTTGAAGCACAATCATTGCCTCTTTATGACTGTTTCTAACTAGTGCTTCAAGGTGTTGAATAATGCATACAGAAAGAGAATCAGGGTGAGGGGTTTAAAAGAGCTGCTTGAGAGAATAAAGGATCATAGGCAGCAGCAATGACTCATTGTAACACAAAATGCTCTGTAGTTAAATTATTCAGACTAGATGGGTGTTGTAATTAAAAGTAGTTATCATTCCTCTTTGATTACTTTCCAAAGAACTTTTCTTAATGAACAGAGTAATTTCATTAAAATATTTTTAGTGATCAAAAATTTAGAAATGTCTTCTTTAAAATTTTTTCTAAGTGACTTCAAATTAACCTACAGAGGCATTTCACTCATAAGAGGTGTTCTGATACATAGTGAAGGCTTCAAATGAAATTTTGATACGGTCTTCTTTAATCTACAAAGACACAACTGAATTTAACAAATAAAAGCTGCACAAGTGTAAATCTTCTGGAGATTCAGCCTCACCTAACTTGAAGGCAATAACTAACATTTTGTTATCGATTGTGTGTTCCCTATTACCTTGAGGAGAATCTAAATAAAAAGGTTGTGAATATTTACACTAGTTCTATGGATTTAGGAGCAGGCTTTCATTTGATAGACCTTCTTTCTAACTGCTTTTTCACCAGCATTCCGCTCTGCTTTGCACTGGTGTGGCTTCACCTAGAGTCCTGTGTGCAGTTTTGGGTACCACAGTGAGAAAAAGATAGAAAGGCATTAGAGAGCATCTAAAGGGAGAGCTATGATGATGATGAAGGGTCTAGAAGGAAATCGACATGAGGAGTGTCTGAGGTCACTTGGGCTGTTCAGCCTAGAGGAATCTGAGGGGAGACTTCATCACAGCCTAAACTTCCTTGTGAGGGATAGAGGAAGGCCAGACAACTGATCTCTTCTGTGTGGTGACCAGTGACAGGACCAGAGGGAATCGCCTCAAGTTGTGTCAGGGGAGTTTTAGGCTGGATATTAGAAAAAGGTTCGTGCCCTAGAGGGTGGTTGGGTGCTGGAACAGGCTCCCCAGGGGAGTGGTCACAGCACCAGCCTGATAGAGTTCAAGCTTTTGGACAATGCTCTCGGGCACATGGTGTGATTCTTGTGGCTATTCTGTACAGGGATAGGAATTGGACTTTGATGATCCCTGTGGGTCCCTTCCAGCTCAGTATATTATATGATTCTATGATTCTCACATAGTATTCTCCATTTTTGAGGTTGTACTAGATGACCCACTGTGGTCCCTTCCAATATTACCCATTTGTGACCCTGTTATTCTGTGATTTCTGATTCTTATCTGGTCAGGAGCCATCAAGGTAATGTAGTCTTAAAGTGATTTTTATGAAAAAATGTGATTTATAAATGCAAATTTCAATCACAGCTTAGGGATCATATGGTAAAAAAATAATGACTGAAGAAGAGATCTTAAGCATAGAGGTTGACCAAAGGTCTGAAATGGCATCTTGGAGTTCTGAAATATGAAGTAAGTAAACATTTCAACCAGCTCACAAAACAGACTTAGAACTTATCTTCAGTTTTTGGTGAATCCACAAA
Organism: Eulacestoma nigropectus; assembly: GCA_013397775.1. Taxonomy (NCBI): domain Eukaryota; kingdom Metazoa; phylum Chordata; class Aves; order Passeriformes; genus Eulacestoma; species Eulacestoma nigropectus. The sequence continues at coordinate 219,546 of VZTE01005259.1, read as the reverse complement.
GGCCATTTTATTTCAAGTGTCAAGTTCAGTTCATGTTAATAAGTTCAAGCCAATTGAATATATAAAGAGAAAAAAACCTCAAATATCCATCTTGTCAATAAGAATACTGACAAATAATGTGGAGATTAATTTTTGATTTTTGTTTTGTAAGAAACATAATTTATATCAACTTTGAAAGTTCATAGAAGTCAGATGGTTTTGATTGGTTTATGTTAGGGTTGATGATTTTCTGGTTTTGTTGTTTTTTTTTTCCCAGGGGGCTTTTTTTGGGCTGTACATATCTAACAGCTGCAAACAAATAGACAGGGGAAACTCTAATGACAAGTCTCATTTGTATGCACAGTGATAATATACAGTCTATTTAAAGGCTGCTGTTGGACTTAGACGATTCACAGACTTTATTCTTACCTTTTGCGACAGGGATGAATTACAGCCACACTGCAAATTTGATTGTGCACAGAGAGCATGTGGGAGGAAAGCTGTGTAGCTAGAGGCTCAGTGTGCACCTTACTGAGACAAAGCAGAAACAAAATGACAAAAATACAAATAAAACATAAAACTGGTAAAAACTGAAAACATGTATGGGATGGGAAGGGGACATAGAGGTGAAAGAAAGTCTGTACTAAAGCAATAGATAAATTATTTGAAATAGTGTTTCTTAACATGTTACTGTTTCAGACCTTTCATGGAAACGAAGAAATGATGACAAGAAAATTGTAATAAAGAATTCTCTCATTTAAATAAAAATTAAGATAAACTGATTGAAGAAAATGGTTTATTTTACTGATGGAGACAAAGCTAGGTTCATCAGCTCAAGACACAGGAAGCAAAAATAGGTATGCAGTTTAATTTTAAGTCAAAGAAAGGTAGCAAAGGTCATGCAGATTATTAATTTCAGAAAAGAAAAGATAAAATAGGATTCAAACTTTATTAATTTCATCCAAAGCAGATGAAGTGGAGTATATGAGTCATTAACTGCAATAAGGAAACTCAGAATAGATAATATTTATATAATTTTGTAACTGAAAGTAGGCAGAAAATAATCAAAAAAGGGACTAATTATTAACTGAATCCAAAGCAAAGTTATATCATAAGGTATACTTTAGAATCCATTTTAGGAATTTATTTAGATTATAAGGTTAATGTGGAAAACATGAGTCTGTGTTTAGGTTTAGTAGCAGCTGGGGGGAAAAGCCGCTACCCATGAAGTCAACACAGTCAAACAGTGGTCTGTTCCAACATCATTTCAAGCAGCTCCTCAGTTGTGTGGTCTGAATAGGAAGAAAACATGCCACTGTGGCATAGTTTTTATGTCCTCAAAAAGCAGAAGATTCACTGACCCAGCAATATAAATAGAGGACTGTATAAAATCTTTATGTGTAAGAAAGATAAGCTTTACAGAGTGTATTGGGTTTGCATGGCCAAGTTTGAGTAGCAGCAGAGGGGAGCTACAGAGATTGCTTCTGTAAGGAGCTGCCAGAAGCTTCCTCCATGTCCTGCAGAGCCAGTCCCAGGTGGCTCCGAGACGGACCTGCTGCTGGCCAAGGCTGAGCCAATCAGCAATGATGGCAATGACTCTGTGATGACATTTTTAAGTTATTGCTCAGACATAATGGTTGCCAGAGACCCATGTGGGGTGAGAACATGTGAGAGGAACAACTCTGCAGACACCAATGTCACTGGACAAGGAGGGGCAGGAGGTGCTGTAGGCACCAGACTTGTGATGCAGACCATGGTGAAGTAGCTGTGCCCCTGCAGCCCATGGAGGTCAATGGGGGAAGAGATCCACTTGCTGCCTGTGGAGGAGACCCGTGCTGGAGCAGGTAGATGCATAAATGCAGGCTCTGAAATTCATGCTGAAACAGGCTCCTGTAAGGGACCTTCGCACCCATGGAGAGAGGAGCCCACGCTGGAGCAGGTTTCCTGGTAGGACTTGTGACCCCATGGGAGACATATGTTGCAGTGCCTGAAGAACTGCACCCTGTGCCCAGATTGCAGCAGTTTGTGAAGAACTGTTGCCCATGGGATGGATTTACACTGGGGAAGTTCATGGAAAACTGTCTCCCATGGAAGGGATCCCACACTGCAGCAGGGGAAGGTCTCCTCTGCCTCAGCAGTGGCAGAAACAACCTGTGATGAACTGACCATAACCCCCATTCATCATCTCCCCATGCTGCTGGGGGAGGAAGGCAACGCCCAAGAAGGAGGAATGGGTGGGGGGAAGGTGTTTTTAAGATTTATTTTATTTCTCATTATCCTGCTCTGATTTTGTTACTGGTAAATTCATTTAATAACCTCAAGTTGAGTCTGTTTCGCCCATGACAGCAACTGGTGAGTGATCTTTCCCTGTCTTTACCTTGACCCATGAACCATTTGTTATATTTTTTCTCTCCTGTCTAGTTGTGGAGGGGAGTGATAAAATGGCTTTGTTGGGTGCCTGGCATCCATACAGGGTCAACCCACTACACACAAAAAATCTTCCTGAAATTAAATACAAGCAAGAGAAACACAATACAATTAATACAGAAAAAGTGGATTATATAATTTCGTATAACCAAAGTGTTACAAATCTGCAAATGCAGTGAGATATTGTGCTAACAGGTGCTAGTGTACACAAATAATTCCTTGATGTAGCTTTCAGAAGTAAGCCACAAGAGAGAAAATCTTACAGCAAAGGTCTAGCATAGGATGAAACTCCCATACTTTCATGTTCGTATTTCTCACAGATTTTTCTTCTGAGAACATTGAATTTCAGTTTTACGCAAAATGAATCAACAAGCATTCTGCTCTAGATATCCTAATGTCTACTTCAGCAAATAAAAAATTTATAATAATATTTGTTTCACAAAATTAAATCTATTAAAATCTCAGACTCACAATTGAAAAACAAACACATAATGGACAAGTCCCACCTGAGAGAGCACAGGCACTCTCACAATCTTGCTGATGAAAATAGCTTTATACTTTTGGTTTTCCTTCCTTGGTGTGTTTTAGGTAATATTGAGACAATAAAACATTATCTTGATTGTCATTCTTCCTATGCTTCACCTTCAAGTGCAAGATCTATATGCAATTTATGCTCACACTCCATAGAATTACAATAACTGGGATTATTTTACTTCCCAGTTTACTTTTTAAGTACACATCAAAAGGGAAAACAAGTAATAAATACATTCTTTGCAAAGCTGGTTTTTGGGTTTTTGTAAATTGCTGTTTAGTTGCCTGGCCTGAAGACCTCGAGGAGGGTGCAGGTCTCCTGTAACTCCAGTGTTCACCTATCACTTCTCAGAAAGGAGAGTTCAGCTACACTGACATGTTGATGCTTCATATACCCTTGGCCATCTCAAATAATATTTAACATATTATTTAGAACAACTCTTGTATTTAGACAACTATATCTGTCCAAAGATACCTAGTTTAAAGCAAACTGAACCTATTTCTAGGCTCCAATGATTGCACTGATTAGCTCTGCCTTGATTATAGAGTGAGATAAGATACCTAACCCACATGCAGATATCTGAACTTGTTGAGTGTTAATTTAGAAATGAATCCCATATATGGTAGAGATTTACCATTTTAAATCATGCAGACAGATTTAAACCAAGACAGATTTAATCTAGAGGGCTAATAGAAAATTCCCCCCAAAATTCAACTGACTATCTTGTGCAGAATGGTTTGACCAGCTTTAATTACTAAAGCTGTTCTAAAACTTAAGATGTTATCATTTTAATAGACTGTGCTTAATAAAGTAGTGGTTAGTGTTTTATCTTGTATATGCTTTTCAATCTACAGGAAACTGTAGGTGTGCTTTACTGAATAATAATTCGAATTGCATCTCAGTGTTGTAACATTCAAAACATTATCTGTGATGGCAGATAATTACGATTTAGTCATAAAGTCATAGAATCATAGAATCTTTGGGATTGCAAGGGACTTCAAAGATCACCCAGCCATGGGCAGAGACAACTGTCAACAGATCACGTTGATCAAACTATCCAAGCTGACTTTGAATACTTCCAGTGACTGGGCATCCACAGCATCTCAGGGCAATGTGTTTCAATGTCTCACCACACTCATAGTAAAGAGTTTCTTTCTTATACACAATCTACCACGTTTTAGTTTAAATTTTTTTTCCCTCTCCTATTACTACTATCATTCCCTGGCATTGGTTTTATCGAGCAATATTGAATACTTGTATTAATAATATTTTTTGTTATTTTCTTTTACTAACTTCAGAAACTCTACTTTAAAATATGCCTAAATGCACTTTATGACATGCCTCATAAACCATATATAACTTTGCATATTAATATGAATGTAACAGAAATTCACTATTGTTTTTAGATCCGTCTCTCCAGTTACTAGCAGAGACCTCTGACAGCAAGCTGTCTTTTCCACTTCTGTTTCTCAGAGCAATGTCAGGATGAAGATAATGTCTTCAAGACTAAATCACTTCATATGTTATCGTCCTCAAGGTCTTTGTTTTGTATTTATTATTCCCTTAGCAATCAACACTGAAGATGAGTACCTTGCTTAGCATCTTCCTTAAAAAATAATTTTTCCTGTATTTTCAGTATGCTTATTTTAATAATGTAATGACTGTATTAGATATTGCTATATGTGCTTTTGGAAGTGACCTTTTTTGTGTACAAATAACAAAAATGTAGTTTTTTGTCAGTTCAAATTCAGCTTAATTTAACACATCAGAAGGGTTGTTTGGTCAGTCAGCACCGAACTGTACCTCAACCAGTCACCTCTGCCTTTTTAGTGTGACATGGTTTTGTACACTGTCATGCTAGCTGCAGAAACAAGCTCTTCATTTCATACTGGCTCAAAATCTCCTGGTAAAACACCAAACACTGACATATTTATTCTGAATAATTTCCTCTTTGATAAACTTTCAACTGAACAGCCGAAAAAGTTGTCATGTGAGGACGACGTTCAGGAACAAGTTTAATCCCTGTGGGAATGAGGAAGGGTTGTACAGCTTTTACATTATTATGTCATGTGGTGCATTTATCACATAATGTATGTCTTTTGTAGGCTGTCATTAATATCCAGTACCTTTAGTATCCCTTGCAAACTGGCATTTGGCATGTCCAACACTGGAGAACTTCAAGCGATGGATGCCTGTATCATATTTTGTAGTGATCATGAGAGGTGTTCTCAAAGACCAGTATTTCAGACTTGGACCTACAAAAATTGCCTTTGTCTGCTGATTTAAATGTTAACAGGGTTCCCCTCACTAGAGTAGTGTCTGAAAATTCTGCTCCAAAATGGTCAACTATCTTACAGTTCAAGACGTTGAAATGAACATTAGTATTCAAAACACTATTTTCAGGATGTTCTACTCATTCTTTTACCCCTGTGATCCTTACTTTGGGTAAACTATATAACACAGCAATCACAGCTTCCAGCAGTGCTTTTGATCTTTTATTTGAGGTTACACTCACAGATAACGTTATCAAAACAAAAATTTAAATTTAAAGGAAAGCGTTGTGAAGTTTGGATTTTATAATTCAGGTTATGTTCTGATTCCTGTGTGTGAAGTCATTATGAGTTTTTTCTCTTATATTTGTCCTTACCAAATATTATTTCAACTTTGAAACTTTAAATGCCTTACCTAGGCATCAATAATGAAGTAATTTATTATCAAAGTATAATTGATTAAAAAATGCAAGATTTCCAAAGAAATTATGGAAACTAGGTGCTAAAGAGATGATTTGCAAAATTATCCTATTTTATGTAGAAAATTTGTGCAGCTGTGTTCTTATCAGTTTAGTCTTAGAATTTTTTACCCTAAAATCCAGTAATTCTGAGATCTAAAAATTAGTCATGATTTTTTTGTGTGAATACCATCCAGCTCTAGAATCAGATTTGTAAAATGTTTCTCTGAAAGTTCTAGTTATGGAAAAATTACAGTCATTTAACAGGGAGGTGCTTGTGACCACCTTGTGACCAGCTGAAATATTGAAGCAATGTGATGACCAGAGCAGTAGAAAATATTTCCATGTTTCGGTAGCTGAGAAACATGGAAATAAAGAAAGCTGAGCCTGAGATATGTGCGACTTAGAGCTTAAGTCACTTTTTCAGAAGTGATTAACTTCCTAACTATGTAGACACTTTTATCTTAAACCTAAACATTTTTCTGAAAATTTCTGTATTCAGTGTAAAAAATCAGTCTTCACATTCATGCTTTCTTATTGAGAATGTTGCAAATTCCTGGCCCAGGCAGCTTTATTCTAATAAATATAAATATAAATATATTTATAAAATATAAATATATTTTATATAAAAATAAATATAAATATATTTTATATGAAAATAAATATAAATATATTCTAATCCATATAAAATTGCCTGGTTTTTTTTTTTTTTTAAAGTGTATTAAAAGAGACCCTCACACAGTAGACCCAAAATAACAGCCAACTTATGCTGACATAGAACATCGCCCCCACATACACAAAAGAGTTGAAAGTCTTTTCTCCTGACACTTTTCACAGTTTAGTTTGTGGAATGAACATGTAACTTTGTGACATAAATGTATTTTGACATTCTCTGACGAAAGACCAGCACTTCTGCTATGACAATACTCTGACGAGTAGTGTGCTGTTACAGTTGGCTATATGAACCACTCACTCGGGGATTGTAATTTGTAGCAAATCATCTGCTCTGAGATAACTGAGTTCAGGCTCATGTTATGCATTGGGCAGCTTGCCCTATCTTCACAAAAGTCTAAATTATCTCAGACTACCTTTATCCTTCTATCGTATCACCTTTTCTCTTTAGACCCTTTTAATCTACTTATGCTGCACACCTCAACCTAGGCAATGCTGATGTGACCTAGGTTGCTAAACATGACCCCGTCCTCTAGAATTTCACGTCTCAGAGTTGTGCTTTTTCCGTTGTGTAAAATGCTGAGAGAGCAGGTATGTGCCTCTAAGCCATGAATTATGGCCTTACTGCCTTGCTAACAAGTTACTGCCCCTTAGCTGATCCATGATAACCATTCATACATGTACTGCTGCTCCTCGTTACTTAAAAACAGTTTATCTCTTTTTCATTAACATGTAAATTACATTAATCAGTTCTGCATTTACTACAGTCTGTAAGCTCCTGTCCACTGATTTATAGTGATATATGCAAAGGATGCTGGTCAATGATAAATTTTAGGTAACTCATAATTCCTTTCTCCTCTCTAAGGGATCAGTGATTCCACTCCAGAAGTGCCATCAAAGACTGCACGCAGACAGGTAGCTAGGCCAAATAATTTCCTTTGAAATGGCTATCCCATGGGCAAACTGTTTCCATGATAAATTATGCATTATTTTAGTAAAGCTTCATTTTAATTTACTGGGTTTCGTTGACAAAGAAAATGCTTTCACATCTATTCTTGCTAATCATTTCAGCTGTGAGTGAATCCCTTGAAAAGAGCTAGAGCCTGCTGTTTACATTTTTCTGAATATTATTAATTTCATAAGACACAAATGGTTATTAATTGTCTGTGGATGATCCATACATATATCATCTCAGCATTTTTTAACTTAGAAATAAAGATATCTATTAGATTTTAGTAACATAAATGAGCATTCTTGATGGGTTTAGGTATAAGGCAAAATAAAAAAGACCATTACCTAGAGAGGAAACCTATTAACCTAAGTTTCCTTTAGGCAAATAATTTCCTGTTTTAGTGGTAAAACCTTTTGTACTCTTTAAATTGAAACTGTTAAAGGTTATGCTAGGTTTGATGGCCTAGAAATTGAAGCATGAAAAACATATGTATCTTGATGGAGATTCTTTCAAAACTCTAAAACTAAAGGTTTTGCTGTTAAATATTCTTCTTACAGTTTACTCAACACTTGGAAATTTTACTTCAATATTGGGGTTAATTAATGCTTATCTCTTGGGATTGTCTGGGGATTTTTTAGAAATTCCTTGGGAGATACAAAAACATATTTGCTATAAAATAAAAAAAAATTACTGTGTTACGATTTTCAAGTTGAGCATTGCAAAAAGGAGTGACCGTGCAAACAGAGCTGCCATCTTGTGGATAAAAATCTCCTCAGAGAAGGTAGCTCATGTTGCCTGAATGTAGGAGGAAAAAATATTTATAATAGTCATCAGGTCTGCCTCACTTGGCATTCATCTCATAGACAGGATTATGAGAGCTGTAATTTTGAGCTTACACAATCAATCTCTAAAAACTCATCACCTGAGTTCTAATTTCCCCAAAAATCTTTAAACCTAGCCCTTCCAATATTAATAATGTGTAGGTTAAGCAACACTGAAGAACCGCTTGTGTTTTTCAATCAGTGTTTGGTGCAGAACTATGTTTTGTAATATAAATAATTGGTTTAACCATTAAATTGATGTGACAGAAATAATTGTCAAGCAATTAAATGCAATAATGATTTTGGCTCATGGGAAATATATACTAATAAACCTGAGTTTCACTTTGCTCGAGGACTAAAATATCCCCTCTAGTTAGATTCTTCAGCATTATTCATACATCGATTACTATTAGGTTATAGAAAGAAAAACAGATAGTTATTGAAAATCATTAGTCACTTCTCTTTCATTTTCTTGTTCTTCCCTTCTTTCTTTTTCCATGTGATTTGAACTTGAAACTAAAAAATGCCAAAAAATATCAGTGCCAACAGCGCCTTTATTGTCTGTGCCAGGCGTGAGAGTTGACAAGCCAATCTCTTCATATACGGAACACACTGCACAACGATAGGAGCGTATGAATTCTGTGTTCTTGGATTTCACACACAGTCATGCTTTGAGCTCCTGTAACCTATTCAATATGTTTACTTCATGGAAGAGATTTTTCATTTAAAGAAATGGCCTTACAGCTTTTTTTTTTTCCTAAGTGACTTGCCGCTACTGCATATTTAAAAGGTATAATTTAAATATTATCATTTATTTTCATTATTTATATTTCAAACTGTTTATAACCCATGGGTGACAGGGTTATAAATGCTGTGAAAAATGCTGTATGACTCTATTACAATCATGGAACCGCTCTGTTATTTACAACTGTTACTTTTTTTAGCCTGAATCTCCAAATTCTTCCATGATTTTAAAAATACTGGTGATAATTTCTGAAATAAGCATGGAAAAATTGATAATTTATCAGTAAATTCATAAGTAGTTCAATTTCAAAACATTCATTAATCATATATTACTGCAGAAAAAATGACTTTTTTTGTAAAGAAAATGTCAAATTTTACAGGCCATTTACGAAAAATATTCTGCATTAATATTCTAAATTAACATTTACTTTCTAAGTAAATTTTCTAAGTTATTGTTTAGTTCATAAAGCATAAGTTCTCTATTATCACTGGAGAATAACACACTTTATGAACGCTGAGAACTTTGTAAAAGTATGGCACTCTACCATTGAAGATGGTCGAGCAGGTAATCTGTGAATGATACACTTTTTAACGATATCATGCGTACTCTACATAAGAATAAAAAATGCATAGAACTCTAATTCATCAATGTAAGATTAACTGGATATGGGAAATCCAGGTATTTTTCATGCTGAAACAACCAATGTAATAAAATTTTTGTAACATTGTGTCAGTGTGGTCTAGGCTATACATAGTATTAAATATTCAGGAGAGTATAACTTTTACATATGATACATCTAAGAATACTTTATCTCATCAATAGTTCTTTCCTTTTTTTTCCCATTTTACTATGTCTTACCTCTATCATTTTGTAATCATACAAAAGCAAAAGAGACATTCTCATTGTCCAAATTAATATTTTCTGACCTGAAATTCAGTTTTGTCACTTTCCATAGCAATGAATCTTTTTTTATATACATTTCCATTTGAACTACCATGTTTTCTGAGCAGAAATAAATGAACAAAGGCTTTCATTTTGGCCTAAAGTATTTTGTGACTAATAGGTTGGCCTCCAGATCCCCACATAAAACTAGTGTTTATTAAGTCCACAGAATTTAATCTCCTGAGTCTCTAAAACTTTGTGAAAGAACCACAAGAAAATGACAGAGCTCTTTATCAAGTTTATTCGAGAAATCTTATCTTACGTGTCTTTTAGATTAAGTTAAACAGTGTTTGATTATATTTCATTTTTCCTGGGTTTTTTTGCCTTGGTGTAGTTGGTTCTTTGGTCTTATTTTGTTCCTCAGAGAGCAAACTGAGAAACTTTTTTTTTTTTTCTTTTTTTTAAGAGATAGCAGACCATAAATAAACTCATGTGTTATATTATTTACTGTAAATACATTTTGGATCAGGTTTGTATCCATTTAAAGTATTAGTTTCCAAGATTAAAAAAAATGACACAGAACAAAAAATACAAACACAACATGTGGTAGATCAGATTTTTTGCTTTCTTCTGTAGAATAATAGGATTTTTTGCCACTTAAAGGTGAGAGATTAGAATATTCATTTATGGAAAAAGCAATTATTTAAGCACTGATTTGGATTCATTTTAAAGTTATCATGATTTATGATATTGCCCGTAACATAGCTAAATACTTAGTGCCACTGTTTTAGAACATCATACATTTGGCAATGTGTTTTATGCCTCATTTACTACAGAATATCTGGGCTGCTACTTAGCATTCAAAGAATAACTCTGCATGTACATTTGTGCATCCCTATACTTTTGCTGTTAGTTTTAAATACTTAAAAAGACACAATAATCAACCTAATATTGCAATAGTGCAGTATCCTTGAATTTATACCCTTTTCCAAACGTGTGCCTTTATTAATCTCATGCCTTAAGAGGAGGCAATGCAAAATCATTAAAAATGTGAGTTCTCCAGGTGCTGCATGCATTAACCTTTCCTTTAATACCTCTTCTGTACAATATTTTGATGATTACTGTCATTTAGTAAACAGATGATGAAAACACAGTTACCTGAGGGTCTTGTTTAATAATTTAGGCAAATTGGTTTTTAGAATTTATTTAATTGCTACATTCAATAGCTAAGCCACAACAAGCACCTGGTCCCCAAAGCAGGAGCTTCTTGTACAGTCTCATTTGCTACGAGAAAAAAAAGGAAAAAAAAAAGGTAAAAAAAGAGAAAGAAAATAAATGAAAGGTGGAATAAAGATGGGAGAAAAAAAAGAAAGAGGAAAAAATAGATAACCCCCACCTGTGTGTATGCACGTAAGGATTAGAGAGCCACCTTTCAGTGGGCGGCCGGCAGTTTAGGGTTAAGGGCCGGTCCAGGTGAGGGAAGCCAATGAGCGCCCGCCCGGGGCTGTGCCTGACATCATCCCGCCGGGGAGCGCCCAGCCCGGCCGGGGCAGCGCCCGCCGCCGCCCAGCCCCGCCGTGATGGATGTTTACAGCTCCTCCGTGAAAGCCAATTATCTCGCTTTTGTGTGAGGCCCGGGGATCGCTCAGGCTGCCTGCTCGCACACGGCACTGCTGGATCCAGCTGAAGCAATTGTTTTCCCCGTGTCTGGTAAGAGTCTGGTCTGGTTTGCCTTCTCTTTCAGAATAAAGGTGATGCGCCTAACCTGGGAGGGGAATTGCTTTCATAGCTCAGAGGCTTACACGCCTATATTATGTGAAAAGGAGATTTTTACTGGCAAAAAGGAGGTCCTTTAGAAAGGGAATGATTTAAAGGAAAAATAAGTCTGTGTCTGGCAAACTCTACTTTGCAATATGGAAATAAATAGCCTGCATGTTTGAGCTGCTCTTCAGGTGAACTGAGGAGTTATTAGGCTGACAAGACCATCACACAGACCAGTCATGTAATACTTGTATTTTTCCTTTCTTTTCCTTTAACACCTGTGGTTTTCCTTTGAAATCTAGCTTTTGTTGATGAACAAAGAAATTGGGAGATTTAAGAAGAGGGAGTTTAATGTTGTAACAACTTTAAAAATGTTTTGGAATACTTTTGCAGACATCAATCAAAACCTGTGAAGAATAATACCATGATTTTAAAGTTTCCAATTCTGGAATTAGTTATAGTTACTTTGTTCTGCTAATTTCTGTAATCTGAAGTGCTAAGAAACTGAGTCAAAGATAAAAGTGTTCAATATACAATATGCTGGTAGCAAAACACCCAACAGAGTTTTTTGTTTATATGTTTTTCCCATTTACGTTCTGTAGCTTATCTTGAAAAAATCTCATTCTGTAGCTATGTAAGTGTATACATAGAGGATGAAGAACAAGTGTTTATATCTTTTGCACTGTTGGCAGTTTTGTAGCTTGCACAGAGGGGGGAGAGGGGAAGGATTCTGTCTGTGTAACGTCTTAGTTTTGTAACAGAATAAGTACATATTAAAGCTTCTGAACCTATGTGGATTTAAGAGATTAGAAGTGACACTGACATTGACAAATCAGATTCAATAAAGAATTTAATTGACTGAAGGAGTTCAGAGGCTACTGTATGAAGAATCCAATAAGTTTAACTAGTCAAGTAGTGTACCTAATAGGAAATAATAAACAGATGGTTCCAGTTAATTTAAAAGCTTGATGACATTTACTTTATAGTGATTAGAATTCACTAGGTCACTTAAGAACTCTCTGTCTTTATTTCAGTAATCCATGATCATACAATTCATGATTCAACAATACGAAGTTTTAAATAATGACATATTTAGTGAGTATTACGAGTGCTTGCAAAATTGAGATGTATTGTCATTCTCTATAGCTATCATCATCTCTGCTCTAGTCACTGTCAGAAGAATAATAGTTATTTTCATCTCAAACACCACTTAAGACAGTAGGGCTTCTCAGCTGTATTACACTTTTGTGCCCTTTACTAGTTCAGTCCTGTGTATGCTGTTCCTGGTACTTACCATTGTTAACTCAGCTCTGGATAATAACGTGCCAAACAATCCCAGGCTTTTATTAAATGACATATCTATAATATGGATGGCATTAGAAGAACATTTGTTAAGGTGGAACCTTTATTACGCTTTCTTGTCTTTTTACTAGTAAATTTTGCTAGGTGAGATGACCATGGCCTATAAGGGAGAGGAGTATTTAACATTTTACTGCTTTAGCCTTCTTGTTTAGATCATTATTAAACTTGAATTTCTCATATGCTAGTCTTGCAACTATGCCTTTAATACTTATTCACTTAAAAAAGAAAGTGTTTTCACCTCTCCCTCAGGGTTACATACCTACGCATTGCATAGGTCCATGTCATTTATCAATGCATTGTTACTAGGCTTCATGTCAGATCTCCCAATATTTCTGTTCCTCCTTGGTTTAGCCAAAATTCAGATAAAAGCATAAAATTACAGATATAAATTTATATCTGTTATTTCTGCTAAAATACGGGATGATGCATATGACATTGGTGTTAACACTGATTTGTTACACGCTCACAGTGTTCTGATCCAAAGCATTCAAAGACTGTTTTTAATAAATGCGTCCTTTTATGTACCAATGCATGTTGCTTTATTAGATAGTAATCATGGACCTAAGAAATCCAAGGAAACTTAATGATATGATAATCCAAATAGGTAGCAATCAGCTTCTTATAGGAAATGAGACTTTCTTCTTTAGATTAACCTTTCAAAAGGAAGAGAAATAATTTCTGGTACACCATTTTATGGAAAAAATATGGAGTTTTTTTCTTATTTTCAATCAGAAACTAAGTTTAACAGAAAAAAAAGAAGAAAAACGTATTTTTTGAAAAAAAAGAGTTGTGTTCTCTTTTTTTTTCTTGAAAATAATAAAGGCAACTGTGGTAATGCTAGCCCAAGGACTGCCTACCAGATGGACCATTGCTTTGGAAATGACTCCTTCTAGTCTTCCACTTGGTTATACTCCATAAAGTCCAATGGCCCACTGTATTAAAGGAAGGATTAGCATGAGGTTGCTTGATTGTATGCATAGGCCATTTTGTTTGTCTGATTCTCTGTGAATGAGTCAACTCGAACATTTTGACAATGACATCAGGTAATAGCCCTTACAATGAAGATTTGAGTCATTCCTCCTACACAAGATACTCTCTTCTCTTGTTAGGTAATTTTAAGAAAAGTGACAAAAGGAGTTTTTATTTTTTATTTGCAAAAATTCAGTGCATTTAGTATTTCTTAAAGAAAATAAAGGTACCAGCTCAGCAGAAATATGATAATAACATCAATTTCTCAAAAAGTATCCATATCTCTAGTAGTAAAAACACAAATTGAAAAGAATCCTTCTTCCTCTATAACTGGCAAAGGAAAATTAGCCCTAAAAAAAAAAAACTACCAACATATTCAGTAGTTTTGCAATAGCACATTATTTTTATATCTAGTTTCAATAAGTACAGGAGACAGAGGAGTTTTCATACTCCAAGCTTTGGTCCATGGGTCAGATTTTTGGTTTATCTAAAACAAATTAAAAGGGCATTCCTCTAGGATTTTCCAAATTATAAAAACAGTCGTAAAACCTTGTGCTGCAACCGTCCTCCTTGTTCATCAGTGACGTCTTTTATGTGTAAGGGTGACAGATGAGACCTGAGAGTCTATTTTGTTCCCTTAGCTTATTTGTCCTTATATTCCATTGCTAAAGTTAAAAAAAAAAAATCCTTTTTATCTCTGTAGTGATGAGGAGATTTTTTTTCTTTTCAATTTTTCTCTTACTAAATTCAAAAGCAACAGAGATTACAGATAGTATTTCTAAAGCAGGAGAAATGAGATGTAGATCTACATCTGTCCCTCCAAGTCATTGTTTTCCTTTGGAAAGAAATCTGGATGTACAGATGCGGAGAACATATCTTGGATGACCTCCAGTAAGACACCTGTCTGGATGATGAAAGGAACAGTAATGTAGATCACACATTTGCCACAGAGTACAGACATAACTTTTTCCTCTTCTCTTTTGTTTCGAATCTTCAATGAAGTCCAGTAGATGCCCTGATACCTAATAAAGATTGTGCTAAAAGATGATTATGGTCAAGGACTTACAGCTCAGATTTTAAAGTAGTTTTGCAACTTTAGTCTAGACCTTTCGCCTACATGTAGTATGGTGTTTTTTGTTTCCATAATTTGTGTATTTCCACACAGAAGTGTGACATTGTGAATTCTTTGAGTCAATCCTGCATGTTTTAGTGATATCGGTTTTGGCTAATTTTAGCCAGAAAGTTTCCCATTCTAATCTGTGGAGAAGAGGCATCTCCAAAAAAGAATTCATCTCATCATGAAGATATTTATTTCAGATAGATGATCTGAATCACTCTCTGGAGGGGAGAATTCACTCCATATAGACAACCTACTCAAATACTTTCAATTATGTGTCGATCTTCCTGACTTTTAAATATTGTCTAAATAAGATCTCTTAGATTTGAGTAGCATTGAATCCCACAAGTAACATAAATAACAAATGAAAAAACGAATAATTACACTTGTTATTTGCAGCACATAGGAGTCACAGTTACTGGTTTCTGCAATAGATGAGCTCTGGACTTCATCTCTGCGGTGGCAGGGGTTGAACAGAGCACTTGGTGCAAGACTTTGAGGTTCCACAGGTATTTGCTGGTAGTCTTGTCCGCTGGTATTTGCAAAAAATGCAAAGGTTTGGGAAACGCAGTTCTATGGCTGGCAATAGGGGGAAGCATGCTCCATGTCTTGCATTCATTCAAGCATTGTGTCCCATGCTTAAAACTTACAATTCTTCTCCCTGATCATTTGTTTACCTGCTGTCAGAATCATTGGAGGATCTAGCTATTGCTCACATACACTGCATATTTTCAAAATATTACAACTTGGCTAATTTTTCTTTTCCCTCTTTCTTACTAAAAGACAGAGATAGCATGCAAGGTTTTTTTTCTGCTGAAGGTCTTCAATTCCCTGCACTAACGACATTCACAGTATTGAGCATGGACAACAAAATGTTGCTTGTCTAGCCTCATTCTTTGACAGCAACATCAGGTGTCTAGAGTCTATAATTTCAGGATAAATGGTCATGAGTTTATCCTTTCAGTTCTCAATCCATCCTTTTTTGTCCAGCCTCTATGCAGGGGTTCTTAAGAATCTTCTGAACAGTGTAACAGTTTACTCTGCTGTGATGCAAAAAAACCCCCAGCCCAGAGTATTTAATAAATCCTTCATTGTGCCCATGATTTTGGTTGAAATAGTTTGTTGCCATTTAAAAATACAGGCATGTAAAAATAATAAGATTTCAAACAAACTTGTGCCATACCTTTTAAATCCAGACGTGTAGCTGGGAATTACCCGATATAACAATCAATCTCTTAATAAAATTTGGATTTTAGGATCTTGACTTTCTTCGAATGTTAACTAATTGAGAAGTAAAGGATTATAATGGATAAACAGAAGGTGAAGAGTATTTTCAAGAAGGAAACCAAAGTAAAAAACTTCTCTCTTCCAATTCATTATAAATTTAACAATTAAAAAAAATAATGTGGTCAAAATTTCAGAGTCAGAAGAGTGTTTCCTGAATGAAACATAATCTCTTACAATCCATCATCACAGAATAGTATTACATTATCACCCGCAAATGAGAAGTACAGCTTTCATAGTTGCCAAGCTATACTTACCCACATCTGATGGTCCCCATTAATTTTTAGCAATTGTCCTGTCACCAGTCCAGTGAGCTGTAGAAAATACTGTGGAGATGTCACATTCCTTGATGATTGCAGTTAATGCTGCTGCCCCTCTGAATCAGCATGAAATGTAGACACTTTATGACTGAATCTGCAATTTGGGATTTGATCATGCTATTTATAGTATTGCTAATGGTCTGTAGCACTGACAAGGGGTGTGTTAAAGTCATTCTCTCAGTTACCCTTGCTTTCAGTTATAAAGGCAGAACAGACATCTGGATCTTATATTCCAGTAACTAGACAGAAAATAACAGTACAAAGAGGTCATGACTTTCACTGGTGGAAGATTTTAATAGGCTTGGTTTTTTGGGTTTTTTTTGGGTTTTTTTGGGGTTTTTTTTAATATCTGTGGATGTTTTTTAACCAATATTTTGATCTAGGAAAAAGGAGCATATTATTTCGATCTAGTTTCTAGAAAGTCAATTTCAGTCACATGGTAAAATGAAAGGAGACAGTGACATCTCAAGAAAGTAAAGTTGAACTAAACAAAAACAGTTACATAGCTTTTAAACTTGCTATGTGTTACTCTATTAGCAAAATGCAATTTTCTATTTTTATAAAAATACTTTAGAAACACTGCCTCTTCTGAAAAAGAATGGTTTACTTCCAAGTCCTCATTTTGTTTACAAAACCAATTCCTAAAATGTGTGGTACCTAGTTTGTTTTAATTTTGAACCCAAAAAAACCCCGTTATGTACTCTAGAAAACAATATCTGGGAAAAATTCTTCTCAAGTTAATAAATTAGAGGATTTAGGAGATTGCCAGATTTTTATCCCTCTCTGAAAGTCTGAATATTATCATGCCCAATAGCTCCAAAATTATCAAGAATCCTATTTAATGCTATAGTTCTCATGACTGCTGCTGTAACCAATGGATAAAGAACAGTAGGAATTATAGCATCTTGCTTCATTATTTCATCTTTTAATTCTCATAGAACCACAGCGAAGAAAACAACAGCAACAGCTAAGTACATTAATGATCCCTGGAAACAATGCTTGATTTCCTATGGGTTTGTGTCCCTTAATTAATTAACTACTTAATTGATTTATACTAAGATTTCTTTTGTCTCTCCATATGCTTGTAAAAATTAAGCCATTCTTCTCCCTGCAGGATGAACAAGTACTGGCTTGTGCCAACTTGTTAGAATCAAGCACCATTACTAGCAAACCAGGAGAGCTGTTTTGTCACTGTCTCTTGGTTTCCCCCAGCACAGAGCACAGGGAGTAAGAGATGGGTTAACCTGAACTGCTTTAATTGGCACTAGATAATTGGCCCCCGGATGTCTAAGTTTAGTGTCCTGTACTACATTCAAAAGTTGTTCTGTGGGGAAGAGTAGTCCTATTTTCTCAAAAAAACCAGTAGGTTTTTTAAATGTATGGACACTAGAACTCTATTACTAACGCTCTGAGAACTTTCATCAGTTGAGGCTATCACTGGAAAATGGATCTGCCCTCTTCCATAAGGGTGCTGGGAAGCAGCTGGAAATTTGCAGGTTTTAGGACAGCCCTATAGGATGAACTATAGAAGTATTACATTTCATGGACATTGTGTTATGAGGACACAGCCTGTAAAACATGTCCAGAAATATGCTAAACATTTCATCTGTACTCTAGTATATCTTTTGAATTTTTACAGTTAGTCTTTCTTATGTACTAATTTAGCTTGCAGGACTATGATTTAGTAAGACATTGAAGTAGGCTCTCTATCAAAGCCTTTTCTACAGGTTCTCAGAAGTACCAGTAATTCATTGAAATAATTGCAGAGCAAGTAAAACTTCTGAAGGCTGTGGTTATCCAAAAAGATTAATTTCTTTATTTGGTTTAGCCAAAAATTTCTAAAACTAAGTGTTTCATTCCCAGTTGGGTAGTTATTTCTCCCTGATATCTGATAGACACCTTTTATTTGCTTCTAAGTTAGAAGCAGAGAAGAGACCAAAATCCTCATAAGGCTTCTTAACTTCCTTCCTGTGACAGACACAGAGAGGAGGGATCTGTTTCTTGCACACCTGCAGTGAATTCCCTTCTGAGCCTTGCACTGTTTCACCCTGGCACTGCAGTAGGCTCTCTGAGCTCCAGAAGAGCTACACTAAAAGAAATAGCTACAGTGACTTTGCTAGGAGTTTCAGAAATTCGAGTCACAAAGGATTTTGACAGACAACTGTATCATCATTTATATGAACAACCATACTTAATCATACAGACAGTTGGAGCTGATTAACTAGGTTCCACCTGCTCCGTGTCTCCAGATGCATTCAAAGACTAAAAATCCATGCATTTGTACTGGAATCAATCTTCCTCTTGAGACAGCCTTACTCATTTTCAGTTATTTGGTTGCATTAGAAAGCTTACTTTTAATGACTTTTTTTTTTTTAATTAAGCATTCCATGAATGAATTAATTTTTTTTTTTTTTCTTTTAGTCACATATAATATGCTCTATAGTACATCCCAGGGACCATATACATTTGAAGTAAAAGCTTTTAAGCAGCTCTCATCCTTTATTTAAACAACATGACAGGAACCTTGAAATTAAATCACATGTAAAACACCTGAGTTCTAGGCAAACTTCAATCTGAACGAGCCGAAACCTATATAGTTGTATTTATGGGATCATATCCCAGACACTCATCAGCCGACAAAAACCTCTTCTCACCCAGGCAGTTGAATCTGGGATATTGTGCAACAATAGGAATACATGAATATAGGCATGCTGGTTATGTAGGAAGTCAAGTAGCATTACAGTTGTAGTACTCTGATTAATGACAAATGCTGCATTATTTTTGAATTTTATCCAGGGACTGCTTAGTACAAAACATACAGACAATTCAGAGTTGGCTGCAGAACCAGGGCAATTAGGTTCCAAAGAACATACAGCAAAACAGATGCCTTCCCTGGTGCACACCATAGGCTTTGTGTGCACACCATGACTGTCCTCTTTCCACTTTGGGATGAGAGACCTCTGCATCCCTCAACCTTTGCATCCTTTACTCCCCACTGGAGGAAAGACTGTGTTCCACTGTGTACTGCAATAGTTATTTGGATCTGGATAACTGGGAGCTAGGACAGTGATGGCACAGACTGCCTACAGGTAAACCTGGTACTCTTTATAGATAGCCTGATGTGGGTCTGTGTTCAGCGTGCAAACTTCCTTAACAATCACTCAAAGACACTTAACTGATACAAATGGGGCATCTAAGATAGGCAATCATTACTGCTCCATTACTAACCACCTGTGTTTTATGTGGTCTAATACTTAAATTTTCTGACTAAAATAAACAGCCTGATTTTGACCTAATGCACTACAAGAAGTGTTACTCAGAGAATATCCTACTCTTCCTCCTTCTTTCAATGTTTTGATGTCACTTTTAAAGTCTTTGCTTAAATCACAGAAGGATACTTTTGGTAGTTCATTTGGTGTAAGTACTCCTACACTGGTCTGTCTTCCTTACCTATAGGTCTACTTTACTACTCTTTAAATCTTAAAATCAATGCATAAAATTATTCTATGAAGAACAGAATAAATTAAGACAGTTAGAAGATATCTGATCTTCAGTGGTGTCTTTCCCTTAAAGACTTGTGATTTGACTAGTCATCAGCAGACTGGGACAGGGAAGAGCCTTTGGCACACATTAAGAAAGACTATTAGTTCTCATACATTTCCTTAAGTGACTATTGTCAGAGAAAAATCTGTAAGTTCTAGCTAAATTTAAAGATGTCCTAAAATATATTGGTCTAGTCAGAAAGAAATTGGCTGGGGATATACTAATGAGAATGCTTTTTAAAGTGGTCATATTTCTCTGTAGTCAGGTTTTTGGGTACAAATAAATTGGTGCTGGATTATGAGGGGAAAAATTTTTTTCTCTTTTTGCTTCACCTGATTTCACCTTTTTTAAAGTTATAGGCTACGAAAATCAGCATCCTCTTTCTGCATCATAAAACCACTTTTGCCCTCTGACTAATGCTTCTCTGGCCAATGTCAATGTATGCATTTCCTTAATATCTGTATCCTTGCACTGCTGTGGCCAAAATTTGTCGGTATAGAATCTCAAATTCTTAAGAACTATAGAGCTCAAACTGGCATTTTTAATTCCCTGTTGATTTCCTGTACAGGTTTTGTATTGACTAAAAGTTCATTTCCAGCCTAGAAAGCCAATTTCTTCCTGCGTAAAAAGAAGTGTGGCCAGCAGGTTAAGAGATGTTATTTCCCCCTCTACTTTGCTCTTATGAGACTCCTACCTGGGGTGCTGCATCCAGCCCTGGCGTCCTCAGAACAAGGAAAGATATGGACCTGTTAGAATGGGTCCAGAAAAGGGTCACAAAGATGATCAAAGGGTTGGAGCACCACTTCTTAGAAGAGAGGCTGAGAGAGCTGAGGTTGCTCAGCTTGAAGAAAAGAAGGCTCTGGGGAGAACTCGTTGAAGCTTTCCAGTACATAAAAGGGGCTTGTGAGAAGGATAGCAAGAATATTTACCAGGGTCTGTAGTGATAAAACATGGGACAACAGAGAAATTTTGGATGCTTCGCAGTCCTGAAAGCATTCAAGGCCAAACTAGATGGGGCTTTGATAAACCTGATCTATTGAATGATGTCTCTTCCCATGACAGGAGGTTTGGACTAAGTGACCTTTAAAGCAGCCTTTCAACCCAAACCATTGTATGCTTTTGTAATCTATGGAGTGTTTCTACCTCCATCAATGAAAATCTATTGGATTAAGGTCATAAACTCTGAAATAAATAGCTTTAAAATAACATCTTTTAGTGAGCCACCACCAACACACGTATGGTTTTTTGGGGTTTTTTGGGCTTTTTTAAAGTAATTTTCTGTTCCACTCATTCCTCAGTATTAACAAAATGTTGCAAGTATTTCTGCAAGATATTAGATTGATTACAAAATGATGATTAGAATGTTTACCCATTGGCATAACAGGAAGTACTATGAGGAGATCCTCAGCCACTGGCAAAGCCATGCCTGAAGTACTGTGTCCAGTTCTGGGCTATCAGGTATGAGACGCATTAACATATTGGACAGAGAACAGTGAGGGGCCACAATAGTGATTAATGGAAAGGGGCATCTCTCCTGTGAGGAAAGATTGAAGAGCTGGTACCATTCAGCCTGGGAGAGAGGAGGCTTGGAGGGATCTCATTAATATATATATGTACCAGAAGGGAAGGTATAAAGAGGACAGAGAAAAGGTCTGCTTTTCACTGGTGCCCAGTGACAGGACCAGAGGCAACGGACGCAAATCAAAACATGTGAGGTTCCCTCTGAACATCAGGAGACACTTTTGTACTGTGAAGATGACTGAGCACTGACACACATTGTCCAGAGTATTTGTGAATCTCCCTTCTTTGATATATTTAAACGTCATCTGGACATGGTCCTGAGCAACCAGCTTCAAATAGTTCTGCATAAACAGGGTGGTTGGACATCCAGATATCCTTTCTAACCTGAATTCTTATGTGATTTTGTGATCCTTAATCTTTTGAGGACCCCTCAATACCACTGTTGCTTTTAGCTTAGGCCAAACAAATTAGAAATATAATAAAAATTATTGAGCGTGAAGAATAGAAGTGGAACCAGATGATCCAGTGTGGTGAGTCCAACCTTACCCATTCTGTCATTCTGTAATACTTTAGACTTGTAGAATTTCAGGCCAGGGTCTCAAGGCTACACTGCTTCAAGCGCTATGGTTTGCTTCTTGCAGCTGTACAAAGCCCATTGATTTTGTGGGTGGAAAGATTAGGATCTAATAATGGCTAGATGGATCAGTGGCAACGCGCAAGGGATGATTCCCTTTCCCTGATCGTTTAGAACAGGGGAATGACCAACATACTCAGTGTTTCTTTCGTGGCCTGGGTTTCCCTGTGTCTAGGTTTCATCATGGGATGCATCCATATGCAGCCTGGAAGTGCTGCTTATTACTTATAGTGACTAAATTAGTCAATATAATTTTAGATTCGCTGATACAGAACTAAACATTATTCTCATGATCATCAATCACTCAGAGCCAAGAAACTTGACAGACATTTCCTTCATTTAGTGCTCGTGCTCTGAGCAGCACTGTGTGAGCCAAACCTTTGTCTTACACAATGACTGACTACAAATCACTCATACAAACTCTTCTTAAATTTACTGTTCACCTACCCTTTTCTCATTTTCTTCATATTTGCTAAAACCTTGTGCTTTTTTTCTTTTTGGGATAAAAAGAATCCATTAACATGCAGAAAACAATAAAAAAAGGACAATGACTGGTAAATATAGTTTCATTTCTTTAAAACAATTCAATGTAAGCATTAATGAGACTCTAACAGTAAATAGAACAGTGTATCTTTTATAATATAGAAATATTATTAATATGAGACCTTGAAAAAAATTGCTTGAAATAACTTGTTAAAAGAAAAATGAGTCTGATGCTGTTACTGTGACAATTTTTTTCATTGTGATTTGGTAAAGATTAGTGAGGTAATTCAGGCAATCTTGAAAAAGTTTTGCTGATGTTGCTTTCTATTTCAGTAGCATATTTCAGATGTGACACCTCTCTGGCGGCCCAGTAAGGACCAACTTTAGTTATATAGATATGTATTTCTGTGGCACTGCACTGTCTACTTTTGCAGCAGCAAGATTTGATAGGATTTATGATATAAGATATTCCAATTTCATCACAAGTATCATTGCAATATAGCTTCAGGTTTGCAAAAATAATTTGGTCATCTGAAAATGCTGCCTGTGTAATGCCAGTTTTTGTGCTAATGTGAATTTCCAACTGTGTAAAGTAGAAGTGTAGGTAAATTCAATTTAACATGCCCAGAGGCACAGACTTGTGTACTTCTTTCTGAAACTAATCAGTTATTCATTCATGAATCTCATTTTCCTCAGTCATATCTACATACTTTACACTTCAACCTTACATTGTCTTAGCTTTCAAAACTCAGGATTCAGCTATGAACAGTGAAAAACATTTAATTGATATCTAAGATACTCCAAATAAGCTATTTGTAGTTCATCTCCTTCCTCAGAGAGAACAAGTATTACTTGGCTTCTTTTCACAACAAATGCTCACTCTCTTCCCCACCTCCTCACAATTTTGAACTTTTTACCTAGTTTAATAGAGAAAGCCAAAGTTTAGGTAACAGCACTTCAAGTTCTGTTAAAACAAGTTGCAGATTGCAGAGATTCTGAAAGAAAGGCAGAAAAACTTCATAGTGCATTGACTGGCAGAAGCCAGATGCACAACTGGCACATGCAAATGGGCTGGTGAGATGGTGTTCCTAAAGCTTCCATCTGCCTCATGGCTAGCAATGATGTCACAAGTGTCCACTTCATGTGGAGGTGACTTAGAAAAAAGGATACACATCTGAGAATAAGATTTTTCTGCTAAGTATTCCTGCTGATCTGTGATTATTCTGAGTTTATTTTCTTCATTTGCATTTCTTGACCAATATCCTCCCTTCTCTTTGCTCTCTATTAACTTTGCCCTTTACTGTTTTATTTCCTGCTTAGTCATATTTTTTCCTATTCCTTCTCTTTTGTCTGCTGATCATGTCTTCAAATTATTCTAGTGTTTGTCATCTTGCAGCATGTGGACCACAGGTGGTTCACAGATACCAGAAAATGGTATATGAGGTGCTGAGTTGTTTTTTTATTCAGACACATTTACGCACAGATTTAACTACAGAAAGAAAGCAGCGAAGATCATAAATGGGGTTGCCAGTGTGCCTTGTATGTAATTTGTTTGGTTTTATTTATCCTTGTAGAATTTTCATTGAGGATCCCATTTGACCTGCAGTTACAGACACTATTTTTTTAATCTCATGTGTTAGCACAGTGTTCCAGTACACTAAATAAACAGTCTGCACTCTTACTGTTACAAGCTACACATATTCTGGATGAGTTTCTAATATTCCCTCTATGTTCTATCTACCAAAGACTATGTAATATAAGACAGAATCACCTGTGGATCCTTTTCCTGTGTTTTAAATCACTAGGGCTCAGGTTTTAATATTTGGATTGAAATTTTTTAATGAGATCTTCTCCATCTGTTTTTTTCATTATTATTTTTTATTATTTTAATACTTCAGTTGCATTATGGTTTTTGCAGGCTAAGAGAAATCAGGCATGTCTCTGCAGGACTCTTTATATTATGCTACAAGCTAAGCAAAAGCCATGTAGCTTTCTTGGTGCTGGGTAATAATTTCTGTCATAAGGTAGTTACAACAGGCAAGCTATAGCCACCCTAGCATGGTGATTTGGCTTTGGGGTTCAGCTGGTCCTCATCCTGCTCTCCCACAACGCTGCAAGCAGATCGAACTCACATCTTCTTGCAGTGCAACTTGTTAGAGTTGAAAGTAAAAAGCAGTAGATAAGAGTAACATCTTCAAGATTGTCTTTTTCAGATTATTATGTAACCTCTCCTTGTATTCTCAATTAATCTGTATTTTGGGGTCTTGGTTTGAGCTCATCTGGAAATTAAGCACCACACATCCACTTGCTCAACCCCCCTTTCTCTCTGCTCGCCACCCTGGTGAAATGGGGAGGAGAATCAAAGTAAACTTTTATGTTAAGGTGAGAAAAAATTAATAATTGAAAATAAAGTAAAACACAGTAATAGTGGTGAATGATAATACTACTACTAATAATAAAAAGGAAAAACAAGTGATGCTCAATGTAACTGGGATGGCAACACTTCCCAACATCCCATCACCTTCCCTGTTTATCTGTTTTGATAGATGTACATACAGACATCATTCCCTCAGTCTATGGAACACTTCTGTCAAATGTTCATAAAATGTCCACAAAAAAAAAAAAAAGTTTGTTGGATTAATTTAGTCCATGACTTTGGTGTTTATCCTGGGTAACAGTCTTTCAAGCGAGAAAGATGATGTGAGCTGTTGGGTTTTTGCATGCTGCATATTTGAGTCCTTTCCGACTCCAGTACTGCTGCACTTCAGTTTATCAAAGTTCATTCTTCATTGGTGGGAGCGTGATGATTAAAAGAAAGGCAGGCTCAGATCCCCAGAACACTTGTGGTTAAGATCGATGCTGTGAGGTGATGCACATAGAGCCATCACAGAGGCCGTGATACGCAGTGTTGAATAGTTATTAACTATAGCTGTTAAATACAATTTAATTCATTGGCTATTTTCACCCAAAATCAAATCCTCTTGAGGCACACATCAGACTTCCCCATATTCCTGCATTACCCACAAAGTGCACTCAAGTCCTTGAGCAAAAGTAATCCTATGGGTGAGTTTACCTTTGCCTGAGGCAGGAATAACCCATAATTTTTTCCCCAGCATGTTTTTTAAAGTGCGCTACAGGAACTTTATCCCTTTCTATGGTATGTAGTACTCTGAGTAGGAAGGGCCAGCCTTACTGGCAGATCCTCTGGTGTTGACTCTCCAGGTGGCCTTTGCTAAACACGTGTCCCTGTGTTTGAAGGTCCCACCACCCATTGGTCTTAGTGCAGTCTCCAACAGCCTGACAGAAGTGAGGCTGCTGGTGCTCCATGTGCTATGTCTCAGTTTAGTAAAAATTTTCTCTGTAAAATTAAGTTTATTCAACTGCACTGTACTAAACTAATCCTTAAATCTCATATAGCTGAGTCTTTGGAAAGCGGATTTCAGATTTTTACTTGATATAAGACCAGATGGATACAATAATACTTACTAAATAAGCAATTATTAAATCAAAAATTAATTCCTAATTAATAAATTTAGTTTTGTAGTAGATTAAAAAGGTGATAAGGAATAGTGGAAATGTAGCAGGACCATAAAATCAGTGCAGGAAACCAGATTCCCAGCAGCAAACTGAAGATTCTGATCAAAACAGCAAACTTAATGCTCAGCATGTGGCATGACAATGCACTGCTCAGAGACCAACACATGTTCAGCTAAGGACAGGGTTATTTTTTTTAATCTTCTAAAGAAAGACATATTCATATAGCTGCTTCTCTAGGGATCAGAAAATTTCTATGGCATTGTTTTGAGCCCACAGAAGTATGCTAGGTTGCCTTTTAGCCACATATCAAGTATTCTCTATATACTGAAGGCCAATAACTATAAACAAACAAGAAAGAGAGAATGGCCAGAGCTAAAGGGTTGGGACTCTTTTTCCTGTAATGACTGCAAAGTTTGAAGTCTGTAACAGCAGTTCAAAACTTTTTGCCAGTTTTAACTGCAACAATATTACTTACTGAAAATGCAACTACAAACTGAAAAATAAAAAGCTTAATGTAGAATGTGTGGGCATTTTAAGTATATGGTAGACACTGGTAGTTAAGTTATCATATTGTACCCGAGTTCAGGATGAGAAGATTAGTTGTGTAGCTGTATGTGTGAGAAAAGAATATTTTGGAAGATGGGGAATGCCAAATAGATTCAAGTAAAAAAAATCATCCCTCTACCTCAATATACATTTTTATTTTAACTTTTTTACTAGTAATCAGTTACTCTTCCACTTACAGCAAATTCTTTGAATCTGAAAAGGTAAATCTAATTTTTTTTTTGTTCTAGAATATATATAATATTTTAACGATATTAGATACCTATAATATTTTTTTTTAATATCTTATTTATATTACTTCTAACTGTAGACAGGTTCTGACTAGTTTAGTCTTCTAGTCCTACACAATGTTCTATCCTAAGCAGTGGTAAAGCAAAATATTTTTAAAGCAAATCTCAAATTTTCTCTAGATTAAATAACCAGAAATAATTTCACAGGATAGTGAAAAAAATTAATATTGCCTTTGTATATCTTGAGACAGTGTTGAAATCAAGTGTTTTATACTAATTTTATACTTTTTGTGCATTTTATACAATTTATACTAAATTCACATTCTGTACCTAAGGAAGTTTTTTTTTCCCCATTCGTTAGGTAAGATGGAAATGCTAGCTTTCTTAAACCTTAACTTTTTTATCATAATTAGTAGTATACAGCTGCACTGATTTGATAACAGAATTTTAAACTAATCTCTACTTCACTAGAGATTGAAAAACCTGTTTCAGGACAGCTCAAACCTTTCAAAATTCATTGCTATCACATTTCACATCCAGACTGCTCTTTAAGATGTTTGTAACACATTGCAAATAGTGAAGGGAAATCTGATCTTCTGCACTCCAGAGTGACTTTTAAAATTATATGAAGCTGAAAATTTTGTGAGCAAGAGTATAATTTTTCAAAGTGTCCCAATGAATATGGACTTTTTTATTTTGAAAATTTAAGAACTGAGATGTGACTAAACTGTGTGCTAACAAAGAAATGAATACATTTCCATTTTTTGAACATAATAAAGGACAGAGTTCCTTTCTGACTCCTGAATATTAGATGCATTATGTCAGCTAAATGAAAGCAGAATATGTATTCAATCAGTGTTGAAATATAAATAAGAGGCTATAAACTCTCTTTATTTGAATGGGAAGATTTCATCTCCTTATTAGCACAAGACAAAAATAAAACGGAATTCTGCTTCCATTGGAAATGAACTTCAGCACATCAATTAAATTTTTTTATGTAGAAGACACTTTTCTATATACCAGAGAAGTTCAAGAACATCTTTCTCTGACCTTTTTCACAGATTAAATGCCGTGAAATAAATTGTGGTATACAGGGTATTGACTGCAAGTTGAAATTCTTTTGCCAATTAATTTTCCGTTTAGTAGTATAGTCTACTATCTTACTGGAGTTGTAACTAGTGTATTTTTGTTATATTTCTGACTCTGAGTGCTGCAAATGTTTTTGAGTGTAATAATTAAATGTTCAGGGGCTGTAGGATATCCTAGTACAAATATTATAGATTATGTGGATAATAAGGACAGTCTTCCAAAGAACTTTAAATTTAGACTGTCATTTTGCAAGAAAATTAATTTCAAGTATATTGGTCAGAGGTTTTCATTAAATGAGAACTATAGAAACAAACCTATACTGCTCATGTAGCTAGTATTTCATTAGATAACATATTTCCATTGACTTAAACTCAGTTTAGGAGTTGAGTTGTTGAATTTCACATTACCAATGAAGATATTTAATCTAGAATCAAGTTTGAGTGTAAGAATTCATTATGTTCTTCTTTTCCTCTGCTGAGTGTGGATCACTTTGTTATCTGTTTTGGTTTCTATATATTCTTACTGTCTCATACAGCATACAAGAAAAAAAAAGTCTCAGAAGTATTTAATGAGGTTTTATTCTCTTTCACTATCTACACATAGATGTAGAGGAATAGTTTCTTTCAGTCTAACTCAATACAAATATCTTAAAATAAATTTAGTTTTCTGTTACTGGGTAACAAAAATAGACATTAGCTGTTTTGGAAACATGGACATATTCATCTAATATCTGACAAACAGCAGAGAATGAAGTTGTGCCATGGAGGCTTGGTCCTGTGCAGAACTGACTTTTCAGATGGTAATGGCTTCTGTAACATCACCTTTCTTTTCCTTTTAAAACGTATATATATAGCTGAAGAATGAAACTAACACAGTAATTATTACTTAAAAGAGCTTTACATGATAAAAAATTAGGTTTTAGTAATTTGAAACCCAAAAGCTATGTCTTAATGAATTCATTAAATCTAAAATGTGCTTTGAAAAGTCTTTGTTTCTCTCAAAAAAAGAAAAATCATTTAGGGCATGAATATGTGTGTAACCTCCTGTAGTAAAAGCACAACAGACACTGTTGGAAAAAGAATATGATTGACTTTTGCCTTAAAATTTTCTGCTGATATGTTTCTAAATCTTTTCACATAATAGAAGAAAACAATTAATTGAATGGATCTGTTTTCCTATCTCACTATTCTGTGTGGTATCTACATTAATGAAGACTTTGGTGGGGGTAATAAAGGAAGAAGGAATCTTCATTCTGTCTTTTGAGACAGAAAAATAGCATAGTTATTTGTCCCAAGAATTTTGGAAACTGGTTTTCTGAGTGTCATATTTACAGAACTATCTTTGTACTAAAATGTTATAGGAATGCACTGATTTTTATGATTTAAAGCAATTATGTCTTTCATGGGTCCCAACAACAACTCCACTAGGCCTTATTTAGGAGATCTTGAGTTTTCGTTCTAGTCCTCATTAGTCCAATAATCAATTATATCGCTTGGTAGCTGAGTAAATTTGTTGTGTGTCCTACCCAGGACTGAGGTTTTTTTTAATAAGGTGAGATAATGTTCTTGATTTATGTGGACGTTTCAAGGACTAAATAAATGTCTGAAAAATGTTCTGAGAGATGCAAGAAAAAAATTCTGTGTAATAAATAATGGTATTACTCTTTGGCCAGATTACATCACAAAATAGGGAAGTACAAGTTAGTCTGTCTCTGAAATTATAGCTAAATTACCTTTGTTTACTTGCTTTTCTGAATGTTCAGAATGTTGGCAATTTTCTCCAGGACACACCAAGCCCAGATTTTCGAACTTTTACTTCAGTTGCACGACATTTTTGAATTGAAGACTTACTTTTACTTAATACTTTTTACCAAATGGATTATGAGGTGATTTTCTCTTTATAAAACACAAACAAACAAAAACACTCAACAAAAATCAATGGTGGAAAGAAAAGGTTTGAATGACCAACTTAGCGGAAAAGCTTTAATAAACCATGTTTAGCCATTTTGGAAGTATTCATTTTAACACCAGAGAGATTATATTTGTTTTGAACTAATCCAGTTTTTTGCTTGAACTTTTGTGAGGGGAATGCACCGATGTATGTGCTACCAGAGTTCTCAGTTGTGAGTTCTGGTGAAAGCTTTATGCAACAGATGTGGTGGTGATGAAGTCAGACTTCTCCTTTATTCTAAATAGATCAGCCAGATACATCAGAGGGAGATCTGATTCTTCAGAAAAAAGTAGAAATGCAACCTTTTAACCCTTATTTTCATTGCAATTTCTTTGTCTTTTGTGACTTTGAAGGTCATATATGACCTCTGAGTTTTTACCTGAGTCCTCTAGAGACCACAGAGTGAAAAACAACTTGCATTTTGATAATATTATGACAGCAGAGCTCCACTTCAATGTGATTACTGCCTTGACTAGCAGACCGTGCTGGTTTTTTATTACTACCAGAAAATCTCAGTCATTCAGACTTATGACTGAGAAACCTACTGGGAGTTACTGAAATACTGCAATTCTCTTCCTCTCCACCCCCCACGAAACACAACTGATTCATTGATTTGTATCAATGGTTTTAAACTGATTTTCCAAACTTCAGAAAATGGAATGAGATTGCAACAAACTGATAATCATTTTTTTTAAAAAATCACAGGAGGGAAAGAAACATTGTAAACAAGATGGTGCATGTGCATAAGACTGTGTGAGAATATTTGTTATAAGCAGTGCAGCAGGCTCACAAACATCATTAAAAATTACAGCACAGACTTGTAGCTGTAGAATTTGCATTCCTCTACTGTTACAATTTATTTCTTGTATTTTGATAGAGCCCAGGAGTCCAGTGATAGACTCCAAATGAACTTTGTTCTCTGTTATGCAGAACAAAAAGAGACTCTTTGTCCTCATTTATCTCACTATGAATCGATTGACATGTTTCTGTGTATTTATAAAAGTTTTAATGTAAAAGAAATTTTAATTATTTTTGATTATTAAAGTATGATGATAAGCTAGGGATGAAATATTTTGTTAGAATTAATGACAATTAACTGTCATTGTATTGCAAAACCTCATAGGAACTGGAAACCAGCAGATGTTTTTCAATACTAATTAGAAATCAATCTTCCTTTCCAATTTTAGAATAAAATACAAATTTTTTGTCAATAGCTCTTTTAGAACAGAATCAAAAAGAGAGATTTGTCAGTGCTCTTATTATTGCATGACTGTTTATGCTATACTCCAGTATCTGGAAAAAACAAAACTATAAAACCAGGCAGAGCTGCAGAGAATGTAGCAAACGACATCCAGCATTTTTGTTTAAATATTTTTTTTTTCCGCAAAGCTAAAATAGGTGAACATCTTCCCAGCTACAGAAAAAGTCTAATGTCTCCAACTACCTTAAAGTCTTTCCATCATTCGTGTTGCATGTAAACAGTATGTTACTCATGAACAGCCCTCAAACCAATCTCTTGTCAAAAGCTGTGGTATCTTGGTTTTTTCCTAACCATTTTCCCACGCTCTATTTCCTCTTTCATTAAATGAAGACATTAAAGTGTGTAAAAAGACACTTAAAAGAGACTGATCATACAAGATTTCCAACCTGAAAATATATTCATTAACCTTGAACAAAGTTTTCATCTCCTGGATTTTCTTAAAAAATGAAATGTATCTTTTTACCTCTACAGATTCTTCCTTTAGTGTATGCACTTCTACGCACATGCCAACAGACAGGCAAACATAACCCTATAAGGAAGAATCAGCAATTCCTAAATCAACTCTTATACTTCTGTAAATATGCATGTATACATACATAAATTACATGTAAAATTTCTCTTTGTTCAACAAGAAAATCTCCTGCAGTATTTATGAAAATACTAGTTCATCACAAGGAGTCAGTGAAATGTATCCACTTTTTAAAGCACATTAGAAATTCAGAGAAATAGGTTATGTATTTTTAAAAATTTGCTTCATCCTTGGTTACTAACCTTTGTACTTAATTTCCTTTGTTGTTTGAATACTGTCTTATTAATCCATTATGTCAGAAGCATAATTCCTTCCTGGTTCCTGAACAAATTATTCACAAAGAGAATAAATTAAAAGGCTTCTGGGGGAACGATCTGCTTTATAAGCAACCCAGATACCTAATGTATTAGACCTAATTAATACGGCTATCTGAAGCACTAAAAACTTTAAGTTGCATTATTAGATATGCTTTTGTTTCTTCAGAGGTATTCAGTGTAACAAATGTGCTGGTGTTCTTTAACCGTAATGACAGTGCTCACTATGCAAACACATTCAAGAGAGAAAATAATCTCTTCCACAGTCTTGTACATTCTCCCCACCTCACGCGCAAACTAAGGAAAGAAAATCAAAGTAGAGAGGCTGGGGAGGCAATTGTTTGATTGTTTGATAATTGTCTAATTTCCAGTGATGTCTTTTACTACAAGTGTAGCAAGAGTGATGGCCATACTCCTTTTTTCTTCATCTCTCAAGCTGCCAGGAGTGTGCTTGGTCCAAGTTCTGCAAGTGGAGATTCTAAGGCTCTAAGGTGTCAAAGAGAGATAGATGAATTGGTATGGTGATTTATGCTTAGTGTTTACATTATGGGTTAAAAAAAGTCTGATCAGGAAAGCAAGATTATTTTGATAAGAACCATTTCCCTGACACCGTCAGGAATTTAATGATTTTACTTAAAAGATTTTGAGTTCTGT
The DNA here is from genome assembly GCA_013397775.1 of Eulacestoma nigropectus. Classification (NCBI taxonomy): domain Eukaryota; kingdom Metazoa; phylum Chordata; class Aves; order Passeriformes; genus Eulacestoma; species Eulacestoma nigropectus. The sequence goes on along the minus strand of VZTE01005259.1, from coordinate 186,686 downwards.
TTTCAAGAGCATTCTAAGACAGCTGTACATGTCTATCACTTCATATGGGATTGATTTAGCTTTCTGACCTGCCATTTCCAAAATGGAAGAGTTCTCTCCCACATCTTAAGGTAAAAATATTCCACCCAGTAGTGCTTCGTATAACTTTTTCTTTAATACGTACCTCTGCTTGGTAGCATAACTTTGGGAAGATTCTAAAATTCATATTAACTTCTGATCTAAACAATGTCAAGTGTTTGAGATCTTATAATGCAACTCTAAGAAACATTAGAATCCAGCTGTATCTTGATAATACTGAAACTAGTGATTTTTAACTTTCCTGTTCAGTACATAAATCAAAAAATATAATCCAATACTATATAATAAAAATGTTTTTACTTTACTGGACTATTTTAGTTTGATAGATCATACTTTATTTATAAATTTTATTATAAAAATGTGGAATATTTTGCTTGATGAAAATAAACTATTCAGTCACACCCAATTCAACTGACAGGAAATCAACCTTACGAAGAAAACATTATTTTAGTTTATCAGCATTACATGAAGAAAAAAAAAAGAAACAATGATCCATCAGAATGTTTTCAAAAAGCTTTTGTAAAATGCAACTGTTGAAAACAGGACTGTATCCTTTTTCCACCATGCTCCCCAAATGTTACTGTACCAAGCCAACAACTACCTTGTGATGCCCATGTTTCTGGATTTTACTTGACAAATGGCAAAGGAGACTATCATTGTTGGGTTTTATGATACTTAAAAACCAAATTCATTGTATTTTAATTCTTCATCATTCTTTATAAAATGTATTGCCTGGTTCTGAAAGGATAGTTGTAAACCTTGACTTTGGTTAGTGTATATAAAAACATGAAATACAAACTTCAATCTTGTAATCTACCATTGTGCGTGTGCATAAAGTAAAAAAATGTTTCAGCAACAATTCTGCTTTTTGTGTGGTTACAATGCACATTTTTTTGGTCCTTATGGGAAGAACTGAGAAAAATCATGGTGTACGAGATGGAGTACCCTACAGTGATACTGTTGTGATTCCATTGTCTTGTTGCACACAGGTTTTAAGGTGCACGTGCTGTGGGAATAATTCTGAGTCCTTCGAATCTCTCCAAAATGATGAGTTTTATATTGTTTTGTTTTGGTTCATTTTTTTGTTTTGTTTTTTTTTTTCAAACTAAGCCTGCAGTGTAACTGAGGTGTATGTTTAACTTGTGCTAAAACAATCTACCCTTCTCCATTTTTCCCAGCTGCATAGATCTGCAAACACAAGACCTAACCATTTGTGTGCCCTCATAACAAGACATTATACTGCCCAAAACCAAAGAATAAGAGGTTAATAGTCCTCCTCTTTAAAGATATTAAGACATTAGCACTTGGAGCGAAGTAAAGGGCAAATTGGCATAAAATTAGCAGAATTAGCAGAACAATACAAGGATTTACAAGCACAGTTGTAAGAAATGTTTGTTTTGTAAGTAGCACAGAGAGCAAATTTAGAAAGACTTCTCAATTTTAGTCTGCGGAAAAGGCTCAACAAACCATTTATCAAAAAAATATCTTGAAAAATGTCTAGCAGCAGTTGAACATTGTAAGTTTCCTAGATAGTATGGAGCAGGGTGTGATGAGCCAAAAGGTCCCTTCAAATCTTACATCATATGAAAACAATTAATTTTGATTCCTTTTCTAGTCATAATTGTATATTCAGTCAATACTGGAATATATGATTATTCTGAAGCACATTTTACAGGAAGCCTTTGAAATACTTCCTATATTATATGATGTTAAATTACTCACATTAGTGTTCTGTTGCTAAAAGATCAGGAAGGTCATAGAGATGCTTATTCTTCTATGTCAATATTTTTCTACTAATTACTTAATTTTACTTTTTTTTTTAACTGATGATCAGGCAAACATTTGTCGCACTAATATTGGAAGATAGCATATAAACTTACAATACACATTATTACTTACGTTTTCAAGAAAGGAAAATTATTTTTTAACTGTAAAAAAATGAAAATTAAGAATTTTTTACCATGAAATATATTTATTTTATAAAGTTTCTTCTGTTAAAAATATGGTGGTCTTTCGTCTTACACTTTACTGTTAAATTATCCTTTTTAAAGGCAACAATAGTGAATATGAAATTTTATTCAAATTTTCCTGAGCAGTACTGTAGCAATGTAGCACTATTGATATATTCTGCCCAATTATTTCCATAAATGTAAAATACTAATACTTTGAATATTATTTTTAAATGCATTAATCCGTGATTTGAAAAGCACATTTATTTCTCCATCATATCCAAATGCATCTCATGATCACTCCAGACATAAGAAGCCACAGTTCATATTTTCTTGACGACATCTTTGATAACTGCTGATAGTGTTCTCATGCTGACTGGAGACTGTTCCTTGGGGACTTGGTCCACAGAATCTGTTTGTCTAATGACTTTGCTGATCCTAATAAGAATGAATTACCCTAACACTGGTGTATCTAAAAATACTGAGGCCTGTCTAATCTGTTCTTGTATACAAACATGAAGTAGGATAATTTTTGTACAGAATAATGATGTGTCTTAAAAAGAAATCATATTCTGTTACATAGCTCTTTCAGTGAAGTCTCATGAGTAAATTCTCAGTTCTTTTCATCACAACAGTCTAAACAAGGAAAAATTGGATCTTATTACTCGGCTGTGTCTGATAAAATCTGCAGTTGAATTTTTTCGGAATGTAAGTTTCAGTGGTCCACTAGAACAGTAAAGGGTTCAGCAAAAAATTTGAGGTATTTGTTTTCTGTTGCTAAGTGACTGCGAGTCACTTACAAATCATAGAATCACAAAATCATAGAATAGTTAAGGTTTTAAAAGAAGCTTAAGATCAGCAAGTCCAACCATTAACCCAGAATCACTGTGTTCACCCCAAACCCATATCCCCAAGTGCCACATCAGCACACCTTTTGAACTCTTCCAGGGATGGTGATTCTACCACTTCCCTGGGCAGAAGGTGTAAGTTTTTGTCGGTCTTGAGCAGCTGATGACATTTAGAAAAATGTAATTGTAGACACTTTGTGAATATTGCAGATCTTCATGTATTTGCAGATTATTATCTGAGTGTGGGCTGATAAGGTATTAGAGAAAAAGAGATATTAGGATTGTCACTGAAAATGAATGACTTAAAGGGTTTACATTTGACAGCTACATATATATCAATCAACATATTTTTTTGTCTCAAACCTTTTTATGTAGTCAGGGGACAAGAAATTCTGCTGATTCTGAAATAAATATAACTAATGTACTTGAACAATGAGATGTACTGCCATTTTCTGAGTGACAGAACCAAGAACAGTAAACATCACTGGCGCAATGGAAAGCTATTTCCATTTTAGATATTATTGTGGTATCTTCTTAGAACTGGAGTTAGCTGAATCAAATCAATGTTGAATATTCACTACTACTGTTTGATGGCCAACAAGATACAGAGACAAAAGAGATAAAAGCTTAGCTAAAGAGGAAATAATAGGGAATAAAGATTTTTTAATTTAACCATATCTGTTTCTTGTGTATTATACCATTTGTAAATCATATTTTAAATATTTTTGTTATATGTAGTGTTTCTTATTATTTTTTCTCTGCTTTGAATGGAGAAAGTTGAACATATTTTATATGATTTTCTCTCCTCCCCTCATTCCAAAGGGAACCTCTGCAAATGGAAAATCACATCAAGAATTAAGAAGTGTCAATTTACTGCAGTGAATCTCAAAACATCTGTAACATAAACCTAAAACATTAATATGCACAGGGTTCTAAAATCAGAGAGAATAGAATTACAATGAAAGAAAAGCTGGGAGCAGTCTGCTCTGGACTGTGCACAAATATTGAAAATTAATTAACTGAAATGCATAATTAATATATAACCTAAACCAGAAAGTACTTCAGAATATTTGAGGAAACTATTTCGATTATTTATTTGTAGTTCAGAGAACTAAGTAAAATTTAAGCCATAAATAACCTGATAATACCAGCCATTTAGTTTACCATTTCACTTTTAATATCTGGATGAAAGAGAACATATATACCATATACACTGTATGTGTACATATATTTACATATACATATATATATGTTACCTTGCATCCCCATACCATCTTCACTTCTTCTTTACTGAGGCTGTCCAAAATAACTGTTTATAGAATCATAGACTCATTGAATAACAGGTTGGAAGGTACTTCAAGGATCATGTGGTTCAAACTTTCTTGGCAAAAACATTGTCTAGACAAGATGACTCAGCACCCTCTACAGTTTAAAAGTGTCCAACGTTGAGAAACCCAGCACTTCCTTGGGGAGATTATTTCAATAACTGATTGTCCTTATTTTGAAAAATCTCAATTTCCTCAGGAGTAACTTGTACCCATTGTCCATCATCTTTCCTTTAAATACTGAAATGTAGTGATCAGGTCTTCCCTCAGCCTTCTTTTCTCAAGGTTGAATAAATTGTCCTCTCAGCCTTTCCTCACATGGCAAGCTTCCCAGACCATTGATCATCTTTGTGGCCTTTATCTGGACCCTCTCTGACATGGCCACAGTTATTTTGAGTAGCAGGGACAAAACCTAAACACATTATTCCAGATGTGACCTGACAAGCACTGGACAGAGCGGGATAATCTGATCTGATGGGGAACCGATGATATCTGCTGATGATGCCCTTGCTGATGCAGCCCAGCATCTTGATGGCTTTCTTTGCTGCAGCAGCAGTGCTCGCTCACAATGAGCTTCTCCACCAGCACCCCCAGGTCCCTCTCCACGGAGCTGTTCCCCAGCTGGGCAGATGCCAGCCTGTTCTCTATTTCTGGGTTACATTTTTCAGGTGCAAGACCTTACATTTCTCCTTTTTGAACTTTGTAAGGGTCTTGTTAGCCCACTCTTCCAGCATATTCAGGTCTTAATGCAGTGACTCTCTCTTTCCAAGTGTTTATTGCCCCACTCAGTTTACTAACATTAGTAAACTTCATCAGGGTACATTAAATCCCATTCCAGATCACTTATTAAGATATTCAGCAGCACTGTGCCCTATATTGATCCCTGGGGGTCTCCACTTGTGGCGCAATGTCATTTTGAAAAGGAGTTATTTACAACTACCCCTCTGGATGCCAGTGGACAGACAGATCCCCACATGCCTGGACCATAACACATCAGTTTCTATGGGAGGAGTTTGTGGGAAGCAGAATTGAAAACCTTGGAGAAACTCAGGTAGAAAATGCCTACCCAAAAGGCAAGAACTGCTGAGCCTCATCTGCAGGCCCAGCCAGGCATCCCACCTCAGTGGACGGGGGAGCAGGCGGGTTACATAGAGGTGGTGCATGGCCTCAGCTCACAACAGGGTGGAGCAACGCGAACACACTCTTCTGTAACCTGACTGATCTGTCAGTTTAGATCAGTAATGTTGGATACCAGAAGAGCAAGACTATAAGAAAATCTCAAGCAAATGCTAAAATGTCCTCCAGCTGCAAATTTATCTTTTTTATCTAGTGCAAAGAACTAATAGTCCGGTGGCCTAGCAGTTGAGAGAGAAAACAGATGTCCTATCATCCTGATAGACATCCCTGTTTACAGACAGTCATTTCTAACCCATTCAGAAATTAAAGAGTCTTTCCCTGTTTTGCCAAAAAAACCCATATGTCTCTTCAAATGGGAGGCTGAATGGGGAATTCTGCCTTTTACAAGTGATAAGCTTCAGCAATATTAACAGAACAAATTTTTTTCCTAATATCTGAAGGGTTGGTCTTTCAGCTTGCGCACTTTCAGATCTGTGCAACATTGACAGCAGAAGATGTTCTGGGTCTTATGCCTTGAAGCCCTTCTGAATATTTTACCAATTGAGTATTGCTCTAGTTCTATTTAAGTTTTGTATGGTGATTATTTTACTTTAAAAAAAAATAAAAATCAAGCCATCAAGAAATATTTGCAAAGCAGAATTTTGTAGCTAACAGTGATTTTTGTTTCTCCCAAAAGTAACCTGATATTTAAACACTTCACTTGAAGATTGAATGATATTAATTGTGTTTTGTTTTACCTTACTTAAACAGGGAATTCATTAAATGCAGATAATTTCAAAAGTAATCTATTTACCTATCATCTTGAATGAGGTGTTTAGTTTCACCCAGATCTCAGAATAGCTAAGGGAACACATATTTATTTAACCTTGTCCCTACACTGGGGATACATGCTTTTTATAAATATATCACAGCTTGGAAGACTTAATAGCTCTCGTTCTCATGCTACTTTCCAATAGATATAATAGCTATTTACTTACCAAACTGAGGTAGATGCTGAAAACTACTAATTTGTGACTGATGCCAAGATTCTGTGTGCTATTGTTTTACACTGGTTGCATACTGTTTGACAGTATATTCACATACGCAAAAACTTCGTAAAACTTATCCTTCCCTTTAAGCTCTATTCTGTAGCCCTGTTTTCTGCTCTTTTTCCATTTGAGGATATAATTGAAATAATTGCTCTCCTATCTTTAGGAAACTTATAATAGAGACATTTTATCTAATCTCAGTCTATCAGTGGTTGTTAATTGATCATACTCACCTAACCCCTATAGGATCCCAATCTGTTAATTGTGCTTGAGATATGTTAGTCATGTTTAAGCCTTAAACATATTCCGTTACAATTCCTAAATCCATTCTGTCTCATATGGGCTCAGGATGTGCACCAGGCTTGTTTTTAAATAGGAGGAGTATGCCTCATGGGTTGAGTGCACCCAGGTGGACAGGCAGAATTTAAGATTCAATTTGCAATAGGTTCTTTACTCTGAGGCAGCTCAGAGTATAGGTACCTGAGGAGATTTGTCACCAAAATTTGTGATATGAAGTGATTTTATGAGTGTATGCTTCTTACAAGGTGATGGTCAGAGCAGCCATAATTCTTTGGTGCCTCATACAAACTGGGAATTAAGTTCTCTAAACACAATGGCGTATTTATTTTGTGAAATATTACAGGATCTTTAATTGCTACTTAGATAACTGTCGGGTTCTCTCTCGTTTTCTTGGAAGTCTAGGTAAAAAACTGTGTAACCTTAAATTTGGATTACATCAAGATTTTTGCTGCTTCTGTTAATTTGGTAGAACTGGGAATTTTGCCATGGTTGTTCTATTATCCTGCCCTACCAGTCCCTGCTATGAACTTATTCATTTGGTTTGCTATCTCACTAACTCAGAAATAAATGAGCTTAGTATATGTAATGGAATATGCATAAGGGTTAGAATTTTCTCTTGTATGTGTTCTTAGATAACTTATTTTTTTGCTGCTTTGCTTCTGAGATATGTGAGATACATAATGTATGAGCTCCTTTAGAAACTAATGCATGAGCTCCATATTTACTCTTCCTTCCTGTGAATGCAAACGTCTGCTTTATGGTCTATTTTGCCACTAACAATGCATATGAATTACTACTTGTTATAAAGCTATTTGTATTTCTCATTTTGAATACATTGCAGTAAGTACTGATGGTCATGTTGATCGAACATAATGATAATACTCATAATTATAATTTAGGTAAGATATTACTGCTGCTGTAATCAGACAGCCATCTTAATCCTTAAATGTGAAAAACTATACAATTTTTCCTTCAAATTAAAGCACTTTATATTAAATAAGGTTATTTTCTAATAGATTAAATAATATTTCATATAGCAAGTAATTCTTCATGGAAAGCTAACAACATTTTTCTTAAGTAACTAATATGATGGACTTCTGTGTTTGTACTGTACCTAGCAGTTAACACAACAGGACCTCAATCTTGATAGGGACATAGGCTGTGACAGCAGTATAAATATTTAATCAAGTTAATTAAGTGTAAAAGGAGGGTGTCGGGAGTAAACGCAATATGTAAGGAGTCTATTAGATTGACTGAAACAGTACTCAGCTGAAAATATATCAAAGACCCATAAAATTGGAAGTTAAGAAATAAAAATAGAAATAGCTATTTGAGGTCACTGTTATACTTTCACATACTTAAATTTAAGTAATGTCCCCACAGTATAGTGGGGTATTAAACAGTTACAGCTGTTTAATATGGTAGGTAGCTCATTAAAACAGTCCTAATTCTGCAATATTTCACAGTGGGCAAGAATGTTGGCAAAATGTGACATCTAAAAGGACCTCTGAGAGACTGAAGGAGAGAGGAAAGGGAATATAACAGGGATTGAAAAGCAGGCTATTGACAAGCATAGGCAGTCAAATATTTTACAGACAAATAAATAAGAGTATGATTTAAAAATAAGTGAAAAAATTTCTTATGAATGTTCAATGGTAAAATTAGTATTAGAGAAAGAATAATAAAGTAGATTGAATTAATGGCATAGAATTGTTAAGGGACTTTTACAATAACTTTTACCTTCACATTTCAGAAAATGTTTGAATGCATCACAAAAATAAAATCTTTATGTTGAGGTTTTTTTGAGGGTAATAGTGAATTAGAATATTATGTGTACCCTTGGACAAGAAATATTAGGTCATCTCAAATGTCAAGATAGAGTTAGGTTTAGACAAAATTATAAGCCCTTATTCAATTAAGCTTAGCAAGTTATTCAGGTGAGGAGACACCAGGTGTCTACAACAGTTTGAGCAGATTCTCTGCAAGGATGCATTGCTTTCCCTAAATACAAATCAGTTGGGCCCCCAAGGATTCCTAAGATAGCCTGAGCTATCTCTGGGAAGCTGGCCTTTACCTGCCAATCCAGAGGAATATACAAGAAGAATTTACCCTATCTTCCAGCCCTTTGCAGAGCTCTCAGATACCTTAGAGTATCTCAGGATACTTCAAAAGGCACTAGCTGCCTCTGTGGGAGTCATAGGAAGCCATAGATCACCTCTGACTATAATGGGTGCCTACGAAGAGCTCACATACGCACAGTAAATCTGCATTGGAAGATGCTAATCTTAAACTGCATCCCACTCCAGATACCTGTGCACGGACCTTTGAGCTACTTTGTTGGATCACAGACCCTTTGAAATTGTGACAGCACAAAAGCACATGAGTTCCTCTGAGCTATCTGGGACAGGCCTGAAATATTGGATGTGGAACCTGTGGTCTTCTGGAGGGGGACGACGTGGGATACTTGAGAGTACCTCCATGGCAGTGGTCATCTGTGTGCTGAACAGAGTACTGAACATCTGAACTCCCTTTATAGCTAAAGTGGGAGAAATAGGCACTCCTTAAAGAGTGATTTATGTGCCATCTTCCCCAATAACACTAAAACAAGTCTGGAGCATCAGGGCCACTGTAAATATCTATTCTGAGAAGTTTTTGGTGAAATGATTCTCAATTTTTTTTAATAGAAAACTTATTTTCAGAAAGCTCATTTCACTTCCACTCTTGTGAGGTGAAAACTGGCTGTAGGACAGCACAAAAGGAAAAATATTGCAATATATTAAAATTACAGAAAGCATTTCATATAGTACAAAAACAAATCACTTGTTGGGCTATTCTTTTAAGCCTTCAATATGGTTTAGTAGAAATGTGTAACAGAGTAATGAACCCTGCAAATGTTACTTCATTAGGAGGAATAACCAATTTCAGGATCGATTTGAAACCTTCCATCTTAGACACACAAGTGATATGAAATAATTATCCCTCAAGAGGCAAGCTAAAGATAATTCATAGTGGCTTTCTGTTGTGAACGCTGAGATTGTTAAATTTACAAAAGATAAAGTGACAGAACACCAGAATTGTGACTGAAAAGATTTTTTTTAGTTTTCATATTCACTTCTGATTCAAACAGCGGTTTTCTCTGACATGGTTTCTCAATTTGCAATGAATAGTCAGCATTTTAAATTGCATATTGAATCATTTTTCAAACCACTGTAATAGGATATGATGATTTCACTTTCATATAAGATGACATAGAACAGAATAATAAAATTTCAGTCAGTTGAAAGAAGCTTTATTGAAAGTTTTCAGACAAATAATTAACTAGGTTAAATTTAAACTACGACATCGCATACTAATTATCGAAAATATGCTGTTCAGAGGAAAAGGATAGAGATATTTCTTTCTTGAGAAATAAGTAAGCATAAAGAATATCTACATGGGCATTTGTTCTTAGGTTATGGATTGAAACAAATGTTCTAAATATCAGGAAAAAAGAAATACCTTAAAAAAGCTATGTCTAAAAAAGCTGAAGATTAGCCCTAAAAAAGAGTTTTCTCCTAACTCTTGAAGAGTTTATGTATGCTTACATACATGTCTGTATATACACTCACAGCAAAATATGGCGGAGAATCATATTTCTGCTTAAGAAGGAGATTGAAGGACTTATATTCATTCCCAATGAAAATAATTTCATGTACCGATGTCAGGTTTGGGGCAATAATGATTTAAACACTGGTGTTTGGGATATTTAAAACAGTGTATTAATCATATCAGAAGCACTGAAAGGGAGATTTTAGGTTATGAATTTATGCAAGTCATCTATTTTTTTTTTCATTTTTATATAATAAATCATAGAATTATAGTGTAGTTTGGCTTCGAAAATGTTCTTAAAGATGCTCTAGTTCCAACCCTTCTGCCATGACCAGGGACACTTTCCACTACATCAGGTTATTCAAAACTCCATCCAACACGGGCTTGAACACTTCTAGAGATGAGACATACACAACTCCTCTAGGCAACAAATCCCAGTGCCTCACCAAACTCACAGTAAAGAATTTCTCCTAATATCTGGTCTAAACCTACTCTTTCAGTTTGAAGCCATTCTGCCTTACCCTCACTACATGCTCTTGTAAATAGCTTCTCTCCATTTTCCTGTAGGGTCTCTTCAGGTACTGGAAGGCTACAATTAGATCACACCAAAGCCTTCTCTTTTCTGGGCTAAACAATCCTAATTCTCTCAGCCTTTCCTCATAGGAGAGGTTCTCCATCCCTCTAATGATCTTGATGTCCTCATCTGGGTTCACTTCAACAGGTCAACATATTTCCTTGTTCTGGGGGCCCCAAATCTGGATGCAGCACTGCCAGCGGTGTCTCACCAGAGCAGAGCAGAGGGGCAGAATCCCCTCCTTGGCCCTGCTGGCCACATTGCTTTGGATGCAGCCCAGGATACATTTGGCTTTCTGGGCTGTGAGAGCACATAAATAGTGTTCCTACTTTATATGTTTGTGAATAAACACATTTTGAAAGGTCAACTATATGGTGGAGTGTTTAGAGCAATTTCCAAATTACTTACATAGCAAGAATTTCCCAAATGTTTTGCCTTTCTCTCCAAAGGCAGTGAAGAACTAGTGTTTTCCAATCTTAGATTTAAAATCTGTGGTTAATAGGAGTTTTTTTTATTATTTTGCTCTTATGACATCACAGCATATCCAATTTTCATTCCTGCTTTTCTCCCTCCAGAGAGTTATTGCTGTGCTTGAATGAATAGCATATATTCCTATCACTTCACGTCATCACTTTAGTGGATTTAGTCTGGATGATGTGTATTTCTCTTCAGGAAGTCCTCTCCTCCTTCATCTTTTGATGCAACAGAAAACCAAAACCATGTATCTGATGTATTAGGAAACCTATAAAGGTTTTAGAAATGTGTGTATAGAGAGATGCTTCAGATGGTAAAAAACCAGAAATGTGTAGTCAGGTGTGATAGGTGTCTTTTAGTCTGTTATCACAGTGTGCTAAGAAATTATTTCTGAATCACAGAGCCTGACTTTTGATCAAATTTCTACCAGTCAGATTTCCTCTGTATTATATATTAAGCAAACTTTAGTATATTTACAATGCTCCAAAGTGATATGTCTTCTATAACAAGATCATTCCAGAGTCTTTCACTCTTTATACAGTGTTTTCTGAAACTCACCTATATTTTCTGTCTTAAACTCACTGAAATGGAGAGAACTGAGCATTACCTTTGATGCATCAATATTTAAAACCAAGGAGAACACTTAATTCCAGGGTTTTGTGGTACACAAATGTTTTAAGCACCCTAAGCAACATAGCTGCTCACAGGATCCCAGAAAAATTGTAGATGAAGGATAATATTCTTTCTTTCCAGTATTGTTTTAACATTAATTGGAAAAAATCAAAGAATTAATCTTTTTTTCAGTGGTCAGCTTACCTCATGACAGAAGTTATATGTCCCCCATGCCACACAGTACTGTCCTGGTAGTGAAATTTAGGGACCAAAACCTATAAATATCACCTTGTAATAATTCTGTAGCTTTAATTTCTGATTTGTTATAAAAGGACACTCAGTTATTCACATAGTGATCTGGGCATGTTTACTTTTTTACCCTAGCAATGTGATTGAAAAGGAACATCCAAATATATGTATCTACTGGGATTAACTTTAGTGAAATAGATTTCCTGGCATTAAATTTATTCCAGAGCTAGAGAGGAGTAAGGAAATTTAAGTGAGAGCCTCTGGAGGAAAATTTGAGAAATAAATTGGAAAACAAATTCATTGTTTGCAGCAAAATTGCATCTGCGCCTTAGCTGCTTGCATTTTACTTGCTCCTTAACTTGGAAGTGAAATACTTTACAATGGCATTTTTCCCTCTGATTCCTTTTGGGAAGACAACTTTGAGGCTGACAAGGAAAATGGGCTTTGGGAATGTGAGTATTACATTGATAATAATTCCTTAAAAAAATATAAGAAAGGATAGAAAGAGGAAAAAAAACCCCACAAAATATAGAACTTTTTCCATTTAACTCCTGTCAATGTTTCTGTTTTTCATTTTTAAGTTACAAAACAAACAAGTAAGTTGCCAATAAAACTCAGGGCTGCCACAGTGTAGAAGCAGATGTCTAACATCTGAATTTTTCTTGATGACCCCATATTCCTGACTCTGCATGGAACCCAGTTTCTTAAGAGTTTTCAGAATGTACCTCTGGGAGGACTTTCCATTTACTTCTATTTTGAAGTAGTATAGTAATAATGAAACCCTTGTATTCAACTTAAATACAAAACAAAGCAAACCCAACCAAACTAAACAACTCATTCCTGACCACGAAGGGTTTCTAGTGCTTACCTAATTCTGTTATTTGGGCTATGAGTTTCAGGGAGCATTTGTATTTTGGCTTTACCCTGTTGTACAAGCGTATCAAAATCTAATCAACAGAGGAAAGAAGAAAAAAAATTACAGACCTGTAAATATTGGAACAAGTCAGAATTACTGAAAATTAATCCAGTGCTCAGATGACAAATTGAAATCTACCAATGAGAAAATTTTGTACCTGTTCAAACTTTTATGTCATAAAAGACCAGGAATGCTTTTTCAAGGATCTCACTAATTTTCTTTTTGTTTCCAGTCATTTTGTAGGTGGTCTTATCTTTCAAGCTTGTAGTTATGGTCAAAGCTTCACGTCAATTCAAATCAGAAACACGAACCACTGCTTTTACTAGACAGGGTGATTCCAAAGGCTGGTATGCGGTTTAGATAAGAGAGCTCATGAGCTCCTCTGAATGTCTTCACTCTCTAATCATGTCCCAGTTTTATACAGAAGCATATGAAAACTCTCCTCTTTTCCCAGGGACTGTCTTGTACAGTAAGTATGTGTAGATACCCCTAGAAGAAGCTCTGCTTTGTTCCTAACAGGATGAGCTTTGGATGGTAGGTATAAATGCTGCATTTTTGGGCATTGGTATACTCTGAGCAGAAATCCCTTTACTGATTCTAGCAGGTGTTCTTCAGCCGATTCAGAACATACCATTGCATCTCACCCACTAAATTGCTTGTCCTATTATTTCTTAGCCTTAATTATTAATTTGTAGTTTTCAATGCTTACTAACTCGGAAATATTTTCCAATTTTTCCAAACCCTGGATTGTTATTTAGTATGGAACATTTTCTTGTGTATCATGCTCATCGTACTCTGGTCTACAGTCTGTGGCATGCACAAGGTGACAGTGAAAGTAAAGATATCTCATTTCTGGAGTATATGATAGCAAATTCACTCCTCCTTCCCCCTCCCATCATATTCATGATTACTTCACAGTATAACCTTCTATAAACTTACAGTAAAAATTAAATATCTGAAGGAAAAGGGGGAAATTGATGCATTTCACAAGTAGCTACCAGGCCTGCTCTAAAATACTGGTAACATATACTTTAATATGGTTGATATATGATGAAATATATAATGAATATATAATAATGAGATAATTTTTAGAAAATAGCCCAGCAGCACATCTTGTATTTTGCCCAATGCAGGTATAGTATATATTCTTTCCAGGTGAGTTTTCCTGAAACTTTTATGCTGTGCCACTCCTTTTGTTAGGTCTGAAGAGAAAGCTGTATAGGAAGAGCAAAATCTTTTAGAAATTCGGGTTGAAAAGAAAGTAAAATTAATGCATTTAATTCTTAGGTAGTTTAAAAATAGTAGATTTTATAAGTCATATAGGGGAAGAACTATATTGCTTATCTCTGTTGATTGAAAGAAACAAGGGAATACTGCTTTTTCAGAAAGAGAAAAAAAGCTCCTATGTACATTTAATGGTAAGTTCTACATGCAAGGCTGAATAGAAAGTGCCTTTTCAACTCTGAGTGAGCTTCAGCAATATATACAAACCTATCCATCTTGCAGATTTTTGTTAGGCCTTTCTTTGTCGACTTTTGATCCAGTTTTGACTGGTTTATATACCTCTGCTTAAGGCTACCCTCTCTATCACATTTCATGTACCAATCTGATGCTTTTATTCAGTGATAAGAATAAATACACAGTGTTTCTTTAGTTATTAGCATACTCTGGAAATATAATAAAGGAAGAACTGTTTAGACCAGCGTGAATCTCTTTCATAAAATGTAAACTATAAATATCCATCCAACGGACTAATCATAATGCATTAAGCATCTTTTCTGATAAGCAGGAAAATTGCAGAGAGAGATTCAGCTAGATACAATTAACAGAATGTAGAAAACTGTGGAGGAAAAGATATTTCTAAAGAAGCTCTAATCACAGGGTTTAAAAAGAAATCATTTTTACAGATGATTAATTACACTGCAAAATACGCTTTCCTGATCATCAAAATAATAGTTTGTTTTATGTACGGTCTTTTATTATCCTAAATAGCAGAGTTGGGAACCTTTCAGGATAGAGATGGTATATTTTATTATGCTTCTGGATATAAGTAGTATATAAACCACATTTTGTGAGTGAAGTCTTAATAAACAAAAATATTTTGCAAAATAATTACAGATTGTATTAAATTTGCCTCAGACTTTGATTCTCCGAAAGTTTGTTCAGCCTCATATTTTCTAAAGAATTATATTATCCTTTGTGTCTGCACCTTTTGAATTTTTTCCCGATTAACATAATGCAACTTACCACTTGATTATTGAAAACACTGTTCAGCTATTTCACTAATTACACAAATTACACCAATAAAATTATAACATGAACTATTTCTAACAAAGAGACTGAGGAAACTTTTTCACATAGCAATTTTAGAAAACAGGGGAGGCGTGGCCCAGCAGCACCTGTGTTGATGTATCTACACCCTCAGACGGTCATAAAATGAATGTTTATGGGTCTTTCTGCAAGCAGGGATCATTTTCCTCTCTAAGCTGTTAGAAGATATCATGGTATAGTTCTCATTGAGACTTCCCCCATCAAAAATTTTTGACATGTAAGTAAGTATGACTCCTAAGGACAGTACAGTATTCCTTTCTTGAAAACTGCAATTTCTACTAATGTTGAGAGGCAGCTGTAAAATCAATAACTCATACTCAAAAGCAAGCTTTCTTGGAAGAAAAGGTATACATTTTCTGTTAAGTCATGCAAAACCTTTGAATAATGGATTACTACGAAAATTTACAAAGTATCCAAGACATAAAATTTTTTACTCTCAATGATCTCTAGAAATTAGGGAAGAAGTATGGGAGCATAGTCTGATTATGGTGTTATCTGTGCAATATAGAAGTTTTTACATACTTTATAGCAAGTAATTAATGAATAAAATGCATAAGCAGGTACTGAAATTCAGGAACTCCTCTCCAAGTTCAGCTTCTAATATACTTTGTTCTTTGCTGCATAATGGACATGTCTATGTCAGTATTTTAGTATAGCTCTGGGGTGAGTTTTGAAATGAATTGTATTATTTTCTCCATTTCCTAGCAGTTACCAATGGCACAGCTATTGCATGAAAAATGGAACACTGTGTATTGCATACTTTTCAGACTTTTCTCTGTAAAAGCAGAAGATGGATGTGGATTTGAACATGGTTTGACAGAGGAGAGCCTAAACCTAGGCCTGCTGCTTCCCAAGTACTCCTTTACCAGTAGACCAATTTCACGTGAATATGGTACCTTTTGAATGGACATGAGAGAGAGAAAAAGAAAGCAGACAGGGAAGTTCATGTGCAGTGAGCACCCTAAACACGCCAGAAGTCCTGTGGACCTTTGAAATTCAGTTCTATCAGACTACAAGTTAAGCCAAGATATTTTTTGTATAAAGCTCAGAATGAATCAGATGAGACACAGAGTTGAAAGCCAGCCTCCTTTACTCTGCTATAACCAGCCTACTGTGCCTTTGAAAAGAACATCCTTTAACACATATTTCTTCCTAGGACCAGAATCTTTTCAATGGCTGTCTAAATTGTGATGAGTTTGACATGATCCTTTCCAGATGCCTACAAGCAGTTTTTCAAACTTGCAGGACATGTAGGTCTCTACATATGCCCCTTGAGCTTCTCAGGAACTCCTCAGTCCCTGCAGTGGTATGGTTTCCCAGGTCATCACAACCCCACCCAGTCATATCTGCCTGCACTCTGCCTCTGCGGCCCAGGAAGACCTACAGATGAAGTGGCAGGAAAAGGCAAATAAACCATCTTTCCCTCCACAATAAAATATCCTAGTAAAGAAAAAAATGTAATACAACAACATGTGCAAAAGCAGACCTATCTGTCACAATACATCCCACGTCTCCACAGCACTTTCAAGAACGAGGCATCCCAAAATACAACCACAGTTATGGCATTTTGATTTTGGCTTTTGTACAAGGACTGGTCTCTTCTAAGAGACACATTTTCGTCTTTCCCATTTTTCACACTTCTCTAAATTTAGTGAAATAACACTTATTAATGAACAAATAAAGTGTATTTGAACATATTATACCTCTTCGTCTGAAGGTTTTACGTAACTACATAGGTTTTAGGTAACTACATAGGTTTTAGATACCTAAGTTCTTCTCTGACTGCCATCTTTCATGTAATCAGATATCATATACTAATAGCTTCCCCAAAGGGCGAGACTTCAGCAGGCCAAGGCAATTGTTTCAATTCTGAATAAACAGTGACTATTAGATATCAAAATAAATACAAAAGAACAACGGTTAAGAAAAGACTCTCTAAAAAAAAATGTTGAATACTGCACACTATTTGATCTGTTACATGTCTATATTAATGGTGCTTCCTGTTTAAGATTTTCCTGTTTCAGTTTACAATCCAAAACTGATTAAGGCTCATTTATTTTGGCATAGAGGTAATAATTCCAGGAGTAGAATATAATGATATTATTGATCAGATACTGAAATCTCAAACTTGTAAAATGATGATGAGAATTACAACCATTAAGGAGAGTAATATTTAGTCAATTTAGTATTAAGTTTTTCAACAATATCACTGATCCAACTTGTGCTGGGTATCAGAGTCAAATTCTGGTTGCCATGCTGAACCTGAGGGTGAGAAAATTGAAACATGTTTTCCTCTTCCTCAGTTTCTGTCTTTACAACATTAACTGCTTACTTGCCTTTAAATATATTGTGTCAATAGTCTGAATTTGCCGTGTAGAAATATGATGGCACTGGAGGACTACATTTACAGAACAAGATTTCAAGAAAAGATGTAGGAGATATATGTACATTAGATCCTGTGGAGAAATGAGTATCACCAATACCTCATTTAAATATATTTTTCGGTGTACTTTCTGTGTCATTCTGTGGTAAAAAGTAGAACTACTCTTCGTAAAAAAACCCCTTATCTTTCATGAATATTCAATCTGGAGTTCAGTAGTCTATGGGGAAGTTTCATCTCTTTTTCATGCAGAGTATTTAATTACATAAATCTTCTTTATGCAGAGAAATAACTCAGAATATGTGGAATAACTCCCATGTAAATTTTTAGCATTATGGTTCTCTCCACCTTTCTTTCCTTCTACAATCAAATGTATTAGGGGTTTTTTTAACTCTCCTCTGGAACCGGTTTTTTTTAGTTTCTCATTTTGGAGTGTATTCCTCACTTCAGGGTTAGCATTTCTACTCTGAAAGGGTGCAGTGAAGAAAGTAGTTCTGATAACTTTAAATGTCAGAAAAATCAGGATCTTTTATAAAATTTATTTTTCTGTTAGTTTTCTTTTTTTTTATTTTTTTTTTAATTTTTTTTTAAATAAAGACTAAACATGCTTTGGAGTCTGAACTGTATGGAAAGTTTTGGTATCTTCAGCACGTAAGTCACAGCTTCATACTGTCATGTATTGCTCTACCTTCTGAATAGCCTGTGCTGCATATACTGTAAGAGACGTGGTGCAAATGATCTATTTTTAATGTTATTGTTACAATGCAATCCCTTGAAATCGATTGCCTGAAGAGAGTGTAATTAGAACTAAACTGGAAGAGATGCTTAGTGATCCATCAGCTGTGTATCCCTAGACCTGCCAAGGCTGTGGGTTGATATACTGATAAATTGAGGTTTTTTTCCAATTTTTAAATGCTAGTTTCCAAGTGCAATTGAGTTCAGAGAGAAGCAGAGTTCTTCTACTAGGGTTATTTGTATTATTTTTATGGAGACCATTAAGTGAGATTTCCAGACACATATTGGGACATAAAATTCAAACATTACAGGTTTTGACTAGGCAGAAGAATTCTTCAAATGTGTTAATGGAGTCAAGGTTGAACATTGTAAGTTTTAACTGTTATTAATTTTCTCTTCTGGAGTAAAAAGATGACAATGATACCTTGTGTCTTAAAAATCGAAGCTTTTGAATCATGAGTAGAATATTGAAAGCAAGAATGTGCTACACTTTCCCAAGGGAGAGATGTTTCATTATAATACATTACTTTGTAGTTGTCTGATTTCTGACCCTGTGATTTCAAACCACAGGTAAAATTATTACCTTGTTTTAAGCTGTTCTTTGAGAACTACCCTTGATGTTTTGAGCAGTTCAATAAGAATTTTCCAGGAACACATTTCTGAAAGTAGGAAGTGAGTAAGGAACAGAGTAAGTCAAAACAGAGTAAGTCAAAAATTTAAATAACTAGATGCCAAGAATATATGGATGGACTTGCTAAACCATGGGCTATAAACCACTGAGCACATGTAAAATACATATCCATAACCTGGATCACTGATTTCACACGATTTAGTCTTCTGTTGAGCTTCTTAGCATCTGCTTGCATTACTGTTTGGATAACCAAATTCATTTTACATAATGTTGAAAGACTATCATGAAAGTGTAGCTAATTTATACAAGAGCAACCCATTCTTGCAGTGCTGAGATTCAGGATTTGGTCATTTTTTATATAAGCATAATTACAGAAACTCTGCATACAAAATATTTAATGTCTATGTGAATTAACAGAGTTATTGATCTCTGATTTTCCATACTAAGAAGATTTATGTACTGTGGACTTCTATTTATGATGAAATTTTATCGAAATGACAACATTGTTCTTCGTTACCTGTCTTTTCTGTGACAAGGCAAGATTGAAACCTTTTCCACTGTAGTTTTGTTATTTTTTTGAAAGTAGGCAGTTGATCGAGTGCCTTACGTGCCTGGAATAAGAAACACACATTCTGAATACAGCCATAGCCTCTAAAATTATATTATTACATATGTGAAATCCTGAAAAAAAAAAAGAACAATTTTTGAAAAAAGATCACTGGATAGACATCTAAAGAAAAAGGCAGGTTAATCTCATTCATTCATTTACCTGTGGGGCTTAAATTCACATGGAACCCTCTCAACCAATTAATGAGATAGGTGATTTACTGTAGCTGCTTTTATTGGAATGAGAAATAGTTTGAGCAACTGAAAAAAATGACCAAACAAATCAACCAACACCTAAAACCCTAACAAAAATACCCCATCCAAAGTCATGTAAATATTGAAATCAGAATGAAATTCTATTTCCACATAATTATTACTATACCTGCAACCTTTTTTGTCTCATAAAAATGAAAAAGAGCACTTGCAGACTGACATAATAAATTGTATTAATAAGAGGGTCGTGTTTGAGTATATAATGTAATCTTCCCCCTTTTTTTGCATATCTCTGGGAGTAAACAGCATCTGTTCTCCCCAGATTCAATGAGCAGTTGAAGAATGTGCTCAATTACTTTACTATATGCAAATCTTATTGTGTTTACATGTTTGTAGAAAGCAACAATATTCTTAAAATATTACCTCTTTTATTTCTAAAAATAAATGAATAACATTGCTTTTATAAGAAAATTCTTGTTTTTATACTGGTAATAGAAATAGTTTTGGAAGCAGGCATTGTATTTTATGATAATTTACTTTATTCATAATAAAGTAATATAGAATATAGAAAATTGATAGTAATATATATTTTAATATAGAAAATTCTTTATGGTGTTAGCTCTGTTAACATCTATATGTAATAACACTGATAACTTTGTAAACAATATATATAAGGGTTTTAAGTATATTAATTTTAATAAGGGAAAAGACAATTGTGTTATGTATGGAAGAGACTAGATTTTGTAACCTTTGTTCTATCTCTAGAAGACATGGATCACTTGAGGTCATTGTGGTAAAGGAAAGATGGTGATGGAACATCTGTCACTAAGAAAAAAAGTAGTTTCTTAATTGTAGGGCATCTGACTGCATGCTATCAAAAATTTTGGACCAAGAATTACAGCACACTGTCAGCACAATTGTTCCTAGATTTAGTCTACAACTTGGCTCTTAGGTAGTGTCTAAAAAAGAGCTCTTATCCTGGTAATTCTATATCGTTTTATTACTTTGTATTTTTTACGTTTCCAGGCCAAATGATATGATGCAGGGCAAAAAGCCCATTATCACAGAAATTGTCAAATTCTTTCTTGGTTTATGCATTTTTGTTGCTAAATGTGAAGTTATTCAGTTGGTTTAAGTTTCCTTTAATCTAAGTCACAGGGAAGGATTTTCCGGGACTCCCTGGTGAAAGCCCACCAAAAACCTCAAGGGAAATCTGTGCTGAAAGGACAGGTAGATCTAGTGTTTCTTAAGGAAGAGTCACGAAACTGAGTTTTTGTAAGGAAAAAAGGCACTGATTCAACTTGTCTGTTCAGCAACATGGAGAGTAATGAGCCTAAGCGGCCTGATATAACAGCATCTCTTCCACACACGTGCTGTTAGACACTACCCCAGTGATTAGCACTTACTACATTGAAACAGGCCTGGTAGCCATGTTGATCCATTGTATAAATATAATTTTCTGCATTAAAATGCATTTCTGTGAACAACAGGGATTATCCATGTATGTTTTTCATTTTCAGGTACTAAAATAAACCTGAACTAGCTTTTTTTTATTCAACAAAAATTAAAATCTAATGATCTTTATCACATTTCTTCTTCTTCAGTATCTGTTAAATTAAGTTGCTAAGAGAAAAGTTGTAGAAGAAAGAAATCATAACGTAACAAAGATAATCAGAACATGCCAGTTTATCCTAAATTTTTCTTCTCACAAATTCTTATGAGAGGAATAATGTGACCTATTCCTCCGAACTCAGGCTGGGTTTTTGGTGTGATTTTTTTTGTTGTTGTTGGATGAGTGGGTTTTTTGTTTGGGTTTTTATTTGCTTTGGTTTTTTTCTTTATTTTTTTCTAGTGGAACATCAGAAGCGAAGTACTTGTAAACACCTGAGCAATGAAATCACAAAAATCTACGAAATATTATTGTAGAACAACTTTTCATGCTTCTTGTACCTTGATTTGTTCAGTTTTCATGGCTGTATCATAAGACCTAGCACGAGTCTACATTTTCCAGGGTGCTGAGAACAGAAATGGCCCCTCAGGTCTTCAAGGGTTACCCACACCACGTTTCCAAATGATAATCAAGTAATAGGAGCTTCAGTTTGACTTCTGCAAAACTGAATAACTCAAAATCAGGCCACTCCTCAAAACTTTGCCTTAAACTTTTTCAGTCAGCCAACATGACAATATTTTTGCAGGTACTTTTTTGCTTCTTTATCTTGCCTTATAATGTCCCATTAAGACCAATTTTTTTCCGGTTTTCTGGCGTCTTTCAGCACTATGCAACTTGAAGAATCTCAAAGCAGAGTTCTACCACCTTCCTGGAGATGATTTCTGCTTATGCCCTACTCTGCATATCCTGACATAGCTCCCACATCTGTCTTTTTCTGCATCTACCAATAGAATTCGAAACCATGCAAAAGCAGAAAAGTGAACACAAAAGCTGATATGCAAATATACAACTAACTGTACATACTACTAAAAAACAAAATAGGCAACTTCCTTTAGTGTTCCACAAGTCAACTCTAATTTTTTCTTTCAATGAGATATTTCCTACACATTTTATTTACATACTACTTCAACAAGTTAAAAAGATAGAAAATATTTTAAAAGTTTGCTTTGTTCCACGTGTATGCTACTACAGAAGGTGTTTGGCCCTGATCTTATGATTAATTTAGTAGAATTAGCATATTCTTTTTTTTCTTGTTGAGTATTTGTAAGTGGATGACACAAGAGTATAAACACCTTCATTTTGTTGATGTTTTGTGTAAGTCAATGACAATTAGCTTTGGAAATGAAAAGCACAATTCATTGACACTTACTGGAGGTCAGAAATGTTAAAACATAACTTCCCATGCAGAAAGCATCAGAAATCCTTCATGACACCTATGCAAGCAAGAAGGCAAGGAAATAATCTTCTCAATTTCCAGGACAAGATGGTGAAGTAGCACAATGATGAACCATTGATTAGAGTTTAGACTCTGGTTTGACATTTTGGATATTTAGAGTTGAGGTGATTCTGCCTTACACTTTCAAGTTGTCCTGTGTAATAGAACTCCTACACATAGTTGGCTAGTAACAAGTGAAGATGGTGGGGTTTTTTACTAACACTTCCTATTTTCTAGCATTTTTTAATTCACATATTTTCACATAATTTCTCTTTCTGTCTTAACTATCATCCTAAGATGGTAGAACAGCCAAATCATCAGTGTCTTCTCCTCCACTTTTTTTCTTTTTGGACATGGTCCTTTAAGAACTACAATTAATGCACAGTTTTATGCTATTTTTTTTTCTTCTCAAAGATTAAATGACTGCTATCTCACAACTTCTAAATCATTGACTTCCTAATTTCCTTTCCTCCCTATAACTTTTCATCTTGGTCTCTGAAAATGCTTTTCATTTCCTATAATAATTCCAGCAAGGTTATTTCTTTTTTTCCAAATTTTTTTAAGCTAATTTATGATATTGCCATACTATGCTTGGGGAGGAAATCTGGAGGTACTAGAACATCAGTTGAATGTCTTCTTGGCCTTACTACCTACATTTCACAGTATTATTGTTATCTACTGCAGAAAGAAAACCTTGCCAGACCCTGCTGCTATGGCACCACACAAACATGAGTCTTAATGGATAGTCTTAGTTTTTTCTGGTGTTTAGATGCTGTACAACATCTGGCACCTATTCTTCTAAGTATGGGAGAAAGTGTAGGAGAAATTTTCACTAGAAGTCCTAGTCTACTCTGGAGTACTCCAATCATAAGGATAGTTCTTCAAGATACTGTGAATTGATCCTGTTGGTAGCTTCTCTTACCAACGAAAAAAAAAAAGAGTGAAGAGCTGGGTTTGATTCATTTGCTGATATTTAACAGAGGAGGAGGGAAACAATCAAATTGAATTGCATGAAAATGGGCACTTAAATAAAACTCTTTGTGTCTGAAACATCAAGAAGAATGACAGAAGCATAACATTTACCAAGTCAACAACAATAGCAGGAATTAGTGTTACAGTAGAATTAGTGTGACATTTATATTTGAAGCTTGTGTTGGACTCAGTTTTCTGCAATTCTATAGTCATTTACCCTCAACTGTCAAAAAAACTTCATTTTCATAATTTAAAGAAATACAACCTGTTAATGTGTTTAAAATGAAGCACCCTTTTGAATGTTTTGCTAGGATATGGTCAAAATATCAAGCATATATTACTGGAAAGGTGTTCTCTGTCAGACAGACATCTGATGGAATAAAGAAAATGCTTTTCCTGTGTTTTTATATTAGGTCAAAGAAACAACTGCACAAACAGCAAATACATTAAATACTCTTCATTTCTTCTGAAATATCACTTGCAGGAATAATAAACTAAATATTTAGAAATCAGATGTAGAGGAAATTACTCCAGCTTCTTTCTTTTTTTACTTATGTAATGCATAAATCTAAGTAAAATGCAATGAGATTTTCTTAATATGAAAAAAAATTAAACTTACTGATGTCTGGTCCATCTGAATGTGAGGTTTATCGTCTCACTATCCTTTTGACATAACTATATTTCAAACCAAATATACATTTAAAAATTTCAATCTTCATTAAAATTGCTAACAAGACAAATGATTTCAGACATGTCTTTGACAGACTTTAGCAGAAGTTTTCACTTAGAAACATGAATTTATAAGCTGATGTGATGGCAGAGTACAAGATGTTCTTTACCCTTTTAATTAGCACTTTTTTTTCTTATTTCTAAGAAAATTCAAGAAAGCAAGAATAGAACAATAGGAATGGCAGTGCTTTCAGAATAGCATTGAAATGCAAACATTAATTTCATTCAGATAAGGTCATTTGCATTCAAACAGTTCAGACTTTAAGCTTATCTCATTACTGTCTCAAGCCTGTGACTTCTCTCCCTTTTACAGGTGCCATTACATTTAATAGCTCCCTTCATTGCGTATGAAACGTGTGACCACTACATGGTTTCTGCATGATATTGAATTGTTAATAACTACTTGTCTTGTTATGTTTTAACACAGTCTTCTTAATTTGCCTTGCTTGAAACAGGATATGTGACAACAAGTCCCATACCAGGATTTTTTTTTCAATTTGTTCCGAATATTTTCCTTCATTCCTCATCTGTGCTTTTTTGTCAAATTGCACACTTTATTAATGATCAACTGTACTCCTTCTTGTCAGCAATATTTAATTGACTTAATTATTTTAAATAAAGATATTCTTTCATTCACATAAATTATATGGAGTTTTTATAGTCCATTGTCTGCTCTTCCATATATAAGATGCAGAATTTTTTACGCTTCCCCATATCAAAACCTTCAGGTCTTGCACAAATGTCTAGTCTGATTGCTAGATGTAAATACCTTGCAAATGACCCCTAAGCTTTGGACTTTGGAATCACTCAGAGGCCAAGATATGCTGGAACACAGACTTTGTGGTGGCTGTGAGCTGACATAAAAACTGGGCCCTAAGAGGAAATCCAAGCCTCAACAATTTTCCCATGCAGTTATATCATGGATAGTGAAAGAAAATAACATCTAGGAAGAGAAGAGACAAGCAGTCCTGATATACAAGTTTTTCAGTCTCTCAGAAGTCTCTCAAGCCCTGTCCAGTCTGCCACAAAACAGAAGGGAGAGAGGGAAGGTCATCAGCAGAAAGCAAAAATATCTTGAAAGTCTATGAGACTGTGATTTTTTCAGGCTGTCGATAGTATAAGAATTTCCCTGTGAAATGCAGCTGTTAAGGCAGAGTGTGTGTCAGTAAAAACAGAGTGGCAACAGTGTGCACATGCCTTCAGCATGTGTCCTCCAAGCCCTAAGAAGTGCTGAGTTTTGTTTGATTGCTGGCAGTTGATGGGGAGTAAAATGGAAGAAAATGGGTACAGAACATTTCAGTTGTGGAAATTATTTACTCAGAGCTCTGGATGAGTGGGGAAGAAAAGGACACATCTTCCCCTGTCTCTCTGTTTATAGTGGCAGGTGCCTCTTTGTGTTAACTTTCTTTTGATGACTGGTCGGGCTCCTTGTCAGGGCTGCTACAATGCAAGGTAATTGTTTATTGAATCTGCCCTTCATGCTGAGGGCAACAATGCTTAAATAACTACGGGCATTTAATCTTTCAGATAGAATAAGGCAGCAATTCCAAGGAACATCCAAGAAAAGTGGGTAATTTTTTTGGCATTCCTAGAAGATGTTTGAGATAACTTATCAAATATGAGAGATGTGCTTAGCTGTTAGGTCATATCTATTAATGCTTTATATCCTGCCATTGAACATATTTTAAAAGTTTTAGAGACCAAAAGTAGGTCAAGCTAATTTTTTAAACTTATTTCTACAGAAGTCAAAATATGAAGGGTAGTAAGGAAAGCAAAACAATAACAGAGGTCACGGTCACCATTCATCCAAAGAAGCAGATTAATTGGAGCCAGATACAGAACAACAAATCTGACGGCAGAATTTCCGATTCACACATACATATAGAAAAGAGATAACAATTTATGTCAAGAGAATTAGCTAGTCAATTTCTTTATTAACATTGAAATATTTTCTGCTGAGAGTTTTCCCTGGAAGAATGTCCTATGTTCTGAGTAAGTAAGAAAAGAAGGATGCTTCTATGGTTTGAGACATTTTCTAGGACTTGACCTATATGCCTACAACTGTCCATTTTCTCACAATTTTTTGATGTGACTTTGTATAGCTTCCATGTGCATCTAGACTCATTTTTAAAAAGCAATAGTTAGACTTATAAGAGTACTATGAGACTAATAATATCAAATACATTGATATATTTACATAAATAAATATTCAAGTATTCATATAAACAAAACAAGAAGACATTTATATTTGCATGCACATACACAATGTATGAGTATTTATATTTGCATAAATATTATTATTGCATATTTATCAATATATATTCATATATTAGCTATTAATTAATATTTTTCACTATGATTATAACACCTTATCTATATAAAATAATAAATATATGAAACAACATGTACTAAAAAGCATATGTTCCTCATCTGATTGTCCATAACTAACTACTTGCCAGTAAAGATTTACAACAGGATTGCAAAGACGAACAGTTAATATTCATTTCTGATTTTCTTATGAAGATTCTTTTCTGCTTTGCAGTTTACAATGGGAAGGGTTTCAAATAAATCATCAATTTTGCTAATGAAATCACATCTTAATAAGGTACTGCGTGAAATGATGTTATTATTAACCCAAATATATTCTTCTGTTAGATTTTCATTCATTATGCCCTGCTCTAATATACTTGTTAATAACAAAAGAGAAGCCATTTCTAAAGACTAGAATGTAATGCTAATTTTTTATCTTAATGGGTTGAATTCATATTAAGTCAGACAAAAAATATGAGTGAAAATTATTTGTTAATGCCAGTAATTTCTGATTGGACACGCCATGATAGATTGCAATGTAATGCATACCTGAAATATTCCAAATCATTAAAAACATAAAATGCAATAATCTAACAGTTTTAAGAACTTCCCCAGAAGCTTATAATTATCTGTGATTATATCATCAAATGGCACTCTATATCAGCTCTTAGTGAATATTTTTACTAAAAATATAAACATTTTTTTATCTGGTTTCTTCTTTGTTCTGTTAGATACCTCTCCTAAGTTCCCCTTGGATACCAAATTCAAAGACTTCTTTAATTTCCCCTGCATAACGAGAAATGTTCCCTTAGGTTAATTGAATTAAAAATAATCTATTAATTTGAAATAATCTATTTTCCACAGTAACTAAACAGTGATATTTTTACTATTAATAAAAATATCTTGAATTCCTCAATCCATTTTTTTAATTCCTGATGCATGCTTTTTCTGTCTCTTATTGAATGGGTTGCATCTATTTTGAAAACCATATTTATGTGAAACCCTTCCCATGGAGTAATGCTGGTATCTCTTCCCAAAACAGCAGAAAAGAAACCTTTCTTTCACTCATCACAGATTTATATTTTCACATTTATTTCTGCCATATGAGAGAGAGTGTTTTCTTCATGTGCTCCCTTTCTCAGATTCTATTAAGTGTTCCTGGACATCCTCTAACACTTCTGTGTAAAATGATGATTTAGAATTTACTAATTCAAAATATAAATTTGTAAGAGGCAAGAGATAAGGCTTTGATAGAAGCATGGAAAAAATATGCTGAGTTGGAAGGGATCCAAGGATCATTGGGTCCAACCCCTCTCCCTGCACAGGACACACCAAGAGTCACACCATGTGCCTGAGAGCGTTGTCCAAATGCTTCTTGAACTCTGTCAGGCTGGTGCTGTGACCACTTCCCTGGGGAGCCTGTTCCAGTGCCCAACCACGCTCTGGGTGAAAAACCTTTTCTTGATGTCCAACCTAAACCTCCCATGAAAGAACTTCATGGCTTTCCCTTGAGTCCTGTCACCAGTCACACGAGTGAAGAGATCTGTACCCGCTTTGTGAGGATGTTGAAGACCACAATGTGGTGTCCCCTCAGCCTCCTCCAGGCTGAACAAACCAAATGTCCTCAGCTGCTCCTCATACAACTTTCTCTCCAGACCCTTCACGGGTCTCTTTTGGATGCCCTCTAAGAGCTTAATGTCTTTGTCATATTGTGGCACCCAAAACTGCGCCCAGCACTCAAGGTGAGGCCGTCCCAGTGCAGAGCAGTTGTAATCCAAAAGGATTACATCTATTGACTTTCCTAGATCAACTAGGTGGGATACCCTGTCACATGAAGAAAACAGGTTCAACAGGCAGGACTTCCCCCTCATGAAGCCATGCTGGCTGTGACCTATCACTGCTTTGTCCTCAAGGAGTTTTTTAATATCTCCCAGAATAATCTTTAGCATAATTTTACTGGGCACTGAAGTGAGACTCACAAGCCTGTAGTTTCCGACATTCTCCTTCTTGCCCTTCTTTAAAATGAGGACAGTGGTCACCAGCTTCCAGTCAGCTGAGACCTCTTCAGGTTCCCAAGACCACTCAAAAATAATTGAGAGAAGTTTTGTGATGACATCAGCTAGATTTTTGAGGATACTTGGATGAATCCCAGCAGGCTCCATAAATTTGTAGGGATCCAGCTATTATATCTTGTTTGGAATATTATTTCATAGCCAACAAATAAAAGTCTGTGTTTGTTTTTTGATTTGGTTTGGATTTTTTAGTATATTCAATGTACTTATTTTCAGCCTATTACTCTGGTTATGCGTTCAGACATTGGCTCCCTGCTAAACTAAATGATGCATATTTTTGAGTTTATGATTTCCTTATTATCAAAAATAAATTTAGATAATGTTCTAACTCTTTGAGGCAAATACATATTCAGCCTAGAGAAGTTTTGCCTTCAAAAGCAGGAAATAACTTCAAAGATTGCCTCCTTTATCGTTTTCAGATATTGCAGTACCATTACCCAAACGTATCTTTCCCTGGAATTTCAGTCTATCTCACAGTTCATAGTCTTCAAGAAACCTGTACACTCAGCCTAAAGTGGCTGCAGTTCTGCAGTGGCCAAGTGGCTTGAGATGCATCTTACTATCAACAGAATGTGTCCTGTGTTTGCTGACCTGCATCAATAGCCCGTCTTGTGGCCTGTGACTATCAATTAGCTCTCTGTGCTGAGCATTTTCTTTATTTCAAGAAGTACAAATTCCTTACATCCATCAATAATCATTCCCATGTAGAAAACCAAATATGTCTGGCAGAACAATGGTCAAGGACCTGTTCTGGTGTGAATCACAATTACTTCAGAGCAAAAAGTTTATTCCTTTCCTTAATTATCCCAAGTCCTGCAAGACCTCTAAAAAGTTCAACTTTGAACTCAAAAGTAAACTGATGGGTAGGATTAGAAGACATAGGAAAAGGACAGGGAGCTGGAACATGGAATATTTAGAGCATAAATAGAACTGTGACCCTGCCATGTGCTTTTGAAGTACTGCATACACACCACACCCTCACAAGATACCTGGGATATTGATCTTTTAAGTTAGTGAATGCACATTGTTTTATAGGAGAGAAAGGACTGTGAGGCATGAAGTAGGGCTAAGCTTCATGATAAATGATGCTCTGTTATCAGCAGTTATTGGTTTTAACATTATCAGTGAAGAAATTCTTTACTGAAGAATAAGAAAAAAATGGTAAAATAGTGAACTTAAATGCTCCTTCTGGAAGAACAGAAAATGCAACGTAAGACATTTTGTGAAAAGAAGTTGAAATACAAAGTATTTTATGAAGAACATTAACAAATAACACGTTGTATGCCTCACTGAAACATTCAAATGACTGCCAGTGACTACAATGTGGAAGCATTAAAAGCACTTCCATATAAAGGCAATGATAATTAATGAGTGTTATTGTAATATAAGGAAGAATAAGGAGAATAATTGAACATATATAAAGTTATGGCTGTAAAGAGAAATGTGTTTGATAAACTTAGAGCTTATCAGCAATCTTAAATGAGGTAGGATATTTGTTGCTATCAAGCATTTTAATCGTGCATTTATTGGTTTCTGATGTTAGAGTAATATCAAGAGCAAGATGAACCTCAGGGGAAGTTTATGCTCAGACCACTGACTTGGAAGAATGTTAAAAAAGTACTTGCTGTGACAGAGAGGCAAGGGAAACAGATGAGCTACAGATAAAATTCAGAACCTTTGTGAAAGCTAAAATACAGAAAAGAATATTAAGCTGAAAGTAAGAGTTTAGAAGACTACAGTGGAGATTTCAGATGTTGCTGATATCTTATGTGACATGTTCAGGCATATACTGAAAAGAGACATCAGAGACATGAAAATGAAGAGGGGGATTATTTGAGGATACAATTCTACATCTTCCTGTCCACAAAATGAATTGCAACCTGCATGTTTACAGAATCAGTCATGTCTTGAGGAATATGAAAACAAAAAAGAGACTGAAAATGAGAGACTAGTAAGATATCTCGAAAGAAAAGATTTTATGGTTTGGTGAAGAAAAAGACAGAATAAAATACTAATGATTTGGGAGGGGTTTGTAGAGTGACTGTCAAATATGAGTGAATTTCCCAAAGAAAAATTGCAAATCTTTAAGGCACAAAAATTGTAATTCCAGAAACATAGGACATATACAAATAGATGCTTTGAGCTAACATTTTCAGATGCTGATCTGATTTGTGAGCAGGAGTAAAAAAATTGAAGAATCTTGAAAGTTAATGAGAACAAAAAGCTTAATATTTTACAGCATTCATGATATATTATTTAAGGCAAGAAAGGATAAAACAAACAGTGCTTTGCTCTTTAGTTTTGTATTTTGAAATCCTGAAAGAAAACATAAAAAACTTGAAATTTTGAAAAAATATTGTGTAAAACCAGTGCAAAACATCTTACCCCAGTGCAATCTATAGAATTATATTTACATATCTGTATTATAAAAAGGGATTATAGGACTGAATATTATTTGCAAGCTCCAGTAACCTGTTCTATTCAGTCTACAGTAGTCTACAATCTACAGTTACCTACAGTAGATGGCAACAATTTGGAAAGTTTAAATATCTTTGAGTACTATTTATTGCTAACAATAAGAAAGCATGATTATAGTGGAAATTTACTTTATCCTGCAGACAATTTTTAGGTTAAAAACCACTATACACTGTAACACTACAAAGCTACAATGTAATTATCTATAAGAAATGAGAACTCATCACTTAATAAATAGAAAGACAATTATACTAAAAAATATTAAGAAAACTGAGGCAATTTTTTTGAAACAGAGAAAAATGATGAATGAAAAAGATCTAAGGAAGAATTCAGAGCTCTGTGAAAAACTAAATAGAGCAAAGCAATGCCTACAATATGATTTGGCAGGGCATGCAGTTAAGAGTGACAAAAGCTAGACTAGCTAATTATTTAATTGAAATGCATTCCTCCAGTTTTCTCTCTCAGGGAAAGGGAGGGCATAGCATTGAAGAGGAGTAGAAAACTCTTGATGTGGATTAGCAGAAGGGAGGGAACAATTGTGACAGAACCTGAGATGCTCCAGAGCTTAATGGCATCTAATATAAAGATGTTTTCAGAAAGAAGTAGCAGGTTGGATGCATGGAGCTCCTTTGTACGACAGATGACAAACTGCTTGAGAGCTTGCATGGTAGAGTAGGAGAAGAGGAAAATGGCAAATCCTCTGCCTGGGAAGGAATAACAGCTTCCAACGCCAGTCAATAGGACTGTCTGGGGAGAGGCTCTGCTGAAAAGTCCCTGGGGCTTGTGGCAGAGAGAAAGCTGAGTATGAACCAGCTGTGTTCCCTGATAGCAGAAGAGACCAATGGCATCCTAGACTGCCTTAATTGTCCTCTTTTAATAGGTATTCTTTGATATAATAATAATAATAATAATAATAATAATAATAGTNCTGAGTATGAACCAGCTGTGTTCCCTGATAGCAGAAGAGACCAATGGCATCCTAGACTGCCTTAATTGTCCTCTTTTAATAGGTATTCTTTGATATAATAATAATAATAATAATAATAATAATAATAGTATTTTAAAAAATAATAATAATAATCAAAAATGTCCAGATTTCAAGCCCCCTCATTACAAGAAATATATTGATAGACTGAGTGAGTGTGAAGCCACCAAAACCATCAAGCAGTTGAGGCACCTGACCTGAGAGGATAAGGTGAGGGACTGAGGTTGTTTTTGTCTGGCGAGCAAAAGGATGCAACTGTGGCTCTCCATGAAGGTGGATGAGGGAACAGAGCCTCCACAGTGCATGGTGGGAGGACAAGAGACAATGGGTGCAAAAGAAATGAGGGAGGCTCTTACTGGATGTGAAGAGGAACTCTTTTCCTGTCAAGCAACAAAACAGATTCCACAGAGAGGTGAGCAGTCAACACCCAACTGGATACAGCCCTAAGCAGCCTGGTCTGACCTCACAGATGACCCGTCTTTGAGCATTAGATTGGATTAGGGACTATGTGAGGCCCCCTGATGCTTGAATTATCCTAGGAATAATCTCTACATATGAACTTTACTCTGCTTCCATTTTGCATCCCATATTTTTGAGGAAGAATCCTAGGGAGAAAGTAGTAGCATTTCCAAAAAACCAACTGCTCTTCTAATTGGACAGTGTTTGCTAGATATATTAATTAAGTAACCTTATAAAACTGTAGAGATATTGTATCACTGCATATCACCATACTGTGCGCCTGAAAGCTTTCAATTAAAGACTTGCTTCTATATTATCATTTTAACACTGTTTGTAAAGGTTTTGTATTTCATTCCAGGCAACAAAGGAGGAGTGAGTTGGGTTTAATTGCTGCATTTCTTGTTGTCAGGCCATGACTCCTGACCTAGGGAAATAAAAGTATGGATTGTGACAGTATTTCTCCTCATTTCTTCTGGTTTTGATTTTTTGGTTATGGGGGATTTTTTACATTGTTTTAGTTTGGGGGTGGGATTTTTTTGTGATTTTTGGCACTTGCTCATTTTCGTTTGGGTGGAAACCACAAGTTACTTGGCAGGTCATTGAATATTGTGAGATACTAGGGATGGTTCTGAATAGTGAAACTCAATTTTGACACTTGGTGGGATTGAAAAGAGCTAAAGAAAAAGAGCAATTGGAAATACAAAAGGGAAAATAAGTGAAGTAATTAAGAAAGGGCAACTGATTAAGTACAAGACGGATAATTGATAACCATGGTATTGGAGTGAGACTCCAGATATGGAAAATTGGTTTTCCAAAGTCATAGAGACATATGATCAATAAAATTCAGAGCAAGAATATGGTAAGAGGTTTTGGCTGTTAAAGGTATTAACTTTAAGAGAACTTGGCAACAGGCTTTTAATAAATAAGAACAATGTGCATATCCTGGAAACAGAAAACTATCTAGTTACAGTAGTGCATGCTTATGCACACACACACTCTTGCACATATAGGGTAAATAATTCTCTAGAACATTTCAGAATGATTGGTCTGTGCATGTATATTATATTTACAACCATGCTGTTGAAGTATTTTAGCACGAATTCTGTTGCTATGATGAAATATTTAGCTGGAGTGATGGCACTCGGTATACATCATTGGAGTAGCAGCTATTAGTGTTATGTAGTACATCACCAATGTGACAACTTTGAGAGGACATGTAATATATAACCAGAAAAGTCCCATTTGGGCATCAATATGTGGCATTTACTGATATTAATAATGCAGTGGTTTTAGTTTCATACAGCAAATAGACATAATTCTGATTCTAAACAGCAGTGAAATTCCTGTAAGTAATGCCACAGTAGCTTCTACCATGCAGTGACCTTTGTGATAAGAAATGATTCTCAGCCTAGAGTCTATAGCCTATACCGATTACCACCACTTACACTACTATATGGGTAAAAAACCCACCATCATCACAAGAAAAAAAAAAGGTCAAAACCAAACAAGACAGAACATGATAAAATGAAATCAAATACAAACAAAACTGGTCAGTCACTCCATCAGCAGAACAGTGTGGTACATGGTATGAATTATTCTATGAGTAAAAAGAATCAGTGAGAGCAAAATGAACAGCCTTGAAAAACAAAAAAAACTTGATGGTTGTGGAAATTGACATAAAACATAGATGATACACCTTCATTATTTTAACATAAAGTCATGAAAATAGGAGATTCCAGCATAAACTCAAAGTGTTTAGGAAACTTTCCAATCTGAGCATTCACAAGACTGTCAGTCACACTCCCAGCACCAGAGACTTCTGCTGCTGGAACCGAAGCCCCTTCAGAGGTGGTAACTCCAGTGAGCCCACGGGTGCCATGCTTGGGTCACCGCACACCCCACTCACACAGTCAGACCAGGTTTCCTGACCGGTTTTAGCCCAGGTTTTCCATAGCAAAGTCTGAGATATCTCATTCCATAAACCCATTTATTCACAGTGCAGTAACACAGAAACAGCCTGAGCTGGTGTCTCTGGTGAGACACCCCCAACAAAGGAACTCCTGGGCTTTTATACCCTCACAGTTTACCTGGGTGCAAGTCTCACTTTTCCTCCTGAGGCCTCGCTTCCTGCTGTGTCACTGGCATCACCTTCTTTGTGCCATTTTTTAACCAAAGGGTTGGCACCTCAAGGCCTCTTGTCTCAGGCTCCCACCCCGAGCTCATCTGCATTTCAATCTGCAGTTTGCTAATAGAGGCTACCTGCACCAGATATATCCCTCAACAAAAGGAGAGATGAATATATTAGGATGTAATTTTTGTTCCTTAAAAGTGCATATATTTTGTGATATCAATTAAAGCTGATTTTTTTTCCTTTAAACATGAAAACCTATGTTTGCTTACCTCAGTTACCACTGAAATCTGAACTTTAAAAACGGTCTGAATATTCAGTTCAATATTACAACCATATTGTCAAATCAGCACTGCATCTGAGAGTCTTTACTACTCAGTGTTACCCCTGAAAAAGAGCATCAGGCTTACAAAATCATAAAATCATAGAATAACTCTAGTGGGAAAGGACTCACAAGGATCCTCAAGTTCAGCTCCCTGTAATTCACAGGACTATCTATGAATAAATTTTCCAGAAAGATCAAGGAAACAGCTAACATAGAAGCCTAACCCGTCCAAAGAAAAGGTAAGGCTCCTAGATACAAAGAAAATAGTCTTTGACTATTTGACCACAAATCTATCCCAAAATACTTCCTATGTTAATATTGTTTTCCTCCTTAAAGCAACGTAAATTTTTCTTATCTTACTGTGTACATTCTTTCTTTCACTCTTGGTTTAAAGCATGGTACCATAGCTGTCACTGTAGAAATTAGCACATTATAGAAATATAAACCTGCAACATTTAAATGGGCAGTGGCTGAGGTGGAATCTAATACCAAGTGAAGACAATGCACAACAGGCTTGCACTTGTTCAGAACATCTCCTAAGCATCTAGTCAACAGACCTTCCATAAGTCCTGTGCCTCAAATATATTTTCCACTTTAATGCTGTTTCTACTTCCATCATCTGTACCAAGCAACAACAGCAACAAAACCCAACAACAAAACTAACGTATTTTTTACCACTGTATTGTGAGTTATACCTGATGGTAGAATTCAGTTCTAATAGCCTTACCTGAAGGACTTCAGTGATTTTAGTAGATTTGCGTCATGCTCTAAAGACCTATTATTTCTTGATTGGTGCTTTAAGTTTTAAAACCAAGGTTTTTCAGCACTGAATCTAAATTTCCTTCTTCCTATTGAAAAAGTTTCCTACTGAAAATGGCTTCAGCATTTGATCCTTACATTTGAGCATATTTGAATGAGACAGGACAGGCAGCCATTTAGCTGAATATATGAACCCAGTACTGAATATTCTGCAGTGTAATTCCTTCCTTGACTAATAAACTGGTGATTTCATTAAGCAACACATTACACAATGCATATGGTGCACTCTGTACTGACAATAAAATTTTCTTATGGCTAGCAAAGTTCTGTATCTAATTTTACCCTTAGAGACTGCCTACAGATTGCTTGCTTACATATTTGTACCTCCAACTGTAAACTTTACTTTTGGATAAACTATCAGTTAAATGTGTTGGGGAAAGCAGGCTTAAAAAAAATGTGAAAGATGAGTGAAAGTTCACACAAATAACATTAAATGGTTTTGAAAATGTTTATTAAATTATTCTCATAAGTTTCATATAATTTTTTAACCTTCAGTATTATCTAGCTGGAAAGCGTCCCATTTGAAAGACATGCAAGAACATTTCTTCCTTGTATGAATATGTATTTGAGAAAATGTGCAAACTTTAGCATTATGTGTATTTGTAATAGCCTTTCTTGTCTTTTGACATTATGCTAAAGGAAAATATGTATTTTAATGTTTTTTAACAAAATGTAACAAAGATAATTCTTATTAATCAGAAAAATAAGTTCCCTCTAAACTATGGTATTTAGATATTCTTCATATTATCAGTTTGACGTGATAACGACCACAATGATACAAATAAATAGATTCCAGGTACCTAAATACACAGATCACTTTAAATGAATTTAGGTAAGAACTAAATGAAAAAAAAGTAAGCATGGTTATTTCATGTAATTAAGTGTGACTTTTAATCCTATGTATTTTTAAGAAATGAAGATTGAAAGCAAAAGTGTTAATTTTTGCTCTATTTAATTTTCAAGGCTTGTTTGATTGATTTTGTTTTTATTTTTTAACCTAGAATTATTTATAATAAAAATTATGTCCCATCTATAACACAAGAAGGAAGACAAGCAATCACTGACACACAATTAGGTGCTTATTTCAATGTAATTTCCCAGCTATTTCACAGTAGTGAATGGGGAATGTGATTTTTGGAACGTATTTGGTGATTTATAGTGTAATTAAACAAATACAGTTTAACAATTGTCTAGCTAATAAATCATGAAGAGCCCTTTTATGCTTTAATTAATGATGCTCATGTCTTCTGTTGTAACATCCTTCTAAAATACTATTAAATACGATGTAAAATAATGTCATATTATTGAGAGCATAAACAGTATGTGCCTTTCAAATAGCTCAAAATATAATAAGACCTTTATGTTTCTTTGCTTGTTACCAAATGCCAGTCTGCTCTGCCCTTGTCTGGTCTATTTTTACTTTTCTTTCCTGTTCCAATCTCCCAGCCTCAGACATTTCAACTACTGTACAGGTTTGACTTATCTCTCTTTCCAAAGAACATGCTACTCCTAATACTCATGAGAAATTATTAATTTTCACTTCCGTACAAGCCACATATTGTATCCCTTGTATTTGAGTCCTATGAAAAACTCCTTTCCTTGCACCCTTTTTTTCCTGCTGCTCATCATTGCTTCCTTGGATATCAGAGTTACTCTTCTCTGAATGCATTAGTCACTCATGAATAATGACATAAAAGCCTGGCAATGTTGTAGAAGAAGAGACCTTTATTACACTTTTCTAGGAACCATTAATATTTCTAATACTCAGCAGTTTTCTGATTTTCTTTTGTGAAAGGATGAATCATGACATGGCATGGGGCCTGCAACTATTACTGCTTTCATTAACGTAGCTGAAATGCAAAGAAGCAGGAAAATAGATTTCCTCTGTGTCTGATGGGAAATTTCTAGATTTTCAACACCTCTTATCTGCTGTCATTGAGTTCATAAATCTTAATTAGAGCAAAAGTCTAGCATGGTGGTCACATCATTTTTCCTGATCCATGTGTCTGAAAGACAGCAAGACTGCATAGATATCAAATAATATCCTTCTTCATGGGAAATATCAGAATTATTTTTCACATAATAACAAAAAAGAAAATAAAAAAAAAATATTGCCCTAGTTCTTCTTCATAAGGCTGTAACCCTCTGGGATTATACCAAAAAGGTATGGTCCATAGATGCTGAAATTGATTGTGAGAGGCAGCAAAGGTGGGGAGGAGGAAAGCAAGGTAGCAAAGTTAATGTTCATGGTAATCTAATGGATCATTCAAAATACAAATGTATACTCCTAAAGTGACTTGCTGATTTTTCTCTAAGGATACATAGCACAAATAGGAAGAGAAGACAATGATCCAAATGTATTGTCTTAACAAAAACCTTGATACAATTTATGTACTACATGTACTCATTGACCTCACTCTGATTAATTTGCCCTAGTTCTGTATTTAGTGTTTTCTCATTGAATGTCAAGGCAATCCTAAAGTTTTACTGTTCTTGGAAGGCAGTCAGTCAGATTTTCTACCATGAAGGATCAATTCAGACTTGTTGGGGAGAACTCTGAAGCTGCATACAAGGAAATGCAATTTGACTCTAGAAAAGCTTCCCAGAGAAGTTAATACAGAGGTACTTTGCAGACAACTTAAGCCTTCAGGCACATGACCAGAACAGCTTGTCCATGAATGATATAAAAGTTCCTACTTTGCCTTTCCCAGCAGAGCAGTAGTAGTCAATATGACTGCCTCCCAGGCAAAAGTTTGTGCTAACATGCCTGAAGGCAGGTCAATGCAGACAGACATATGTCTATAAAAGTCTAAACTCAAAGTGTTCATGTTCTAGCAAGAAACTACTTCAGAATGCATCGAGAAAGAATATATCTAAAGCATATTAAATTTATTAACGTATAACTTCTCTGAGGCGCAATAGATCAATAGACAGTTTTCTACTGTCATTTATAATGTGTATAAGGACATCAAAAATGTACATCCATAAAATTTTTAGTAAGCCTCAAAAAATTTGAAAAATAGCAAAATAAATCAAAACCAAAAACGGACACTTTCACTTCATAAAGTGTTGTCACGTATGGTATAAGCTCTACAAAAGAGTACTTTTAAAATAGTGTAATAAACTATCAAGCTTATTGATACCATTATTTTTGCAATAATCCTTTCTCCCTTTCTCCACCATGCTCTGGGCAGGGTGGGTGGAAAGAAAGAGGAAGTAAATAAGCACTTCCTAAGGGCTCTTATATTCCACTTCCACTGCCCATAAAGACAGTTGTTGTCATTTAAGGTAATGCGCCTTGTAACTCCATATTTCTACAAGCCATTATGTAAAAGATAGATAAATATTTTTAGAGAGAAGACACATATCCAAATGTATTTCCAGTATACTTTTCATTTATAGCTAGAAGTAACTGAACTGAGTTTTAAAATTCTTATTTTTCAAACAGCAATCCTTCATCTTGTAAATACCTTTTATCTATAGAAATAAATGACATATATTTATATTCCATCAGGCAGCTTGTCTTGAAAAATATAATGTAATTTAAGGTATGTCACTTCAGGAGAAACCTCATGGGAGGCACACAAAAAAACAACTTATATTTTTCTCAAGCAGTATAAATAGAGAAATTTTTTAGTATTTCAGTTTCCCATAGAAACACACCTGTTGACCTGCTTTAAAATATTTTGTCCGTTTTTAGCTGATTTTTGATTTTCAAAACTAAGCAAGAAAAGAAAATAATCATTACTGACACCTAACTTAAACTTGATTCCTAAAAGGATTGATTGAACAGAAAGGTGCACGGAGGGGAGTTGTGTAAAACCTATTTTATTTTTGTATTTTTTCAGAAGCAAGTTTTGTGGATGTATGTATGTATAAAAATGTAATGACAATATCAATGTCTTACTTTTTTTTTTGGCTTTTGTTTAAGTAATTATCATACGTGCCTTATGCAATTATATATAACTTAATCAATACAAAAAAAAAAAACCCAGAAAGTAAAGATTAATCAGGTAGACATAAATGTGCTGTAACTATATCACTAAATGTGAAAATGTGCAACAATGAAAAAAAGTTTGTTTGGTCTCCTAGACTATTTTCATTGTAATAGAGAATTGAGACAACATACAGTCACTCATGGTTTTCTCCAATGAAATGAACTGGGGTCTAACACATCAGTTGAAAATGTATTTCTGGGCAACTGGGAGAAATTTTCAACTCTCACTGAACTGAAAATTGTAAAAGAAAATACTACAAGAGATGTTTTGTAATGATATTATCCCTTTATGACTTCCCTTGTGAGTCTGTCTTCAGAGAGAATTGCAACACAGAGCTGAGCTCTGACTCGAGCCTGTCTCTGCTCTCAGGTGCGAAACACAGGGCACTTGAAATATATTTGTAAGACACAGGCTGGACCTTGGTGACCAGTGCTGTTCTGTCCTTCAACCACATCCTGGAGGCTGTGCAAGAAATAGCTTTCTTTGTTTGTCTGGTATTTGTGGTCTCAGTGATCCCTGACAGCAACAGACAGTGGCAAAAAGTGAACTAAACTTTTATAATACTCAGTACTTTTCTGTAGGTTCCTTGATGTCTCTCAGGATGTTCACTTAGCTTGACTAGTTATAGCTGCAAGTTATGTTGGCAGAAAGAGGTAATAGCAACCTTAGAGATATTTGAATGAAAATACTGAATAACGGAATTCAGTGACCAAACACCCAGAATTCATGCTGTGACATCTGATATTGAAGTGCTCCCGGCTTTCCCATGGTAAGTCTACTTATAGTCTGCTCATGCTGATAATGATCAATAGTAGTTGAGAAATCCCCATTTTTCTATTTTATCTTAATCTCCCTCCCTTGATTTTTTTCCTACTTTACTACTGTTTAATGACAATTTGTATACTTAGTTTACATTCTGTACTCCTCACTGATATTTATCCAACTAAGCAATTGCAGAGGTTTCAGTTAAATTTTGGTTGTATTTGGCAAACAGTACTTTAACTTCTACATCATTTAGATTGCTGAAGAAACATACCTATTTTCAAATTATTTAGACAATAATGGCACAAATAGATACCCAAGAAAATATCCAGGGTAGTAGGCTCTTATGTTATTAAGTAGCCAGAGACACTCAGTAACAGTATTTTTTAAAAGTCTTATAGATATACTAATAGATTATAGAGTTATTTTTCTCTGCAGCTGTGCAGCAGACATGGCCATAAGTGTAATGGAAATACACATTTGCATACTTAATCCACACCACTTTATATTGGATTAAAGATTTTTCCATCGAAATAGCTGTCAAACTAAAATGAAAAGTTTAATTTGCTGTTCATTAAAGAACTGTGTACGCATTTGGTTTGTCAGTGTTTGGGTTTTTCTCCCTAAAATATTCTTCATTGATTTTTTTTTTTTCATTACAACTGCAGTTTGATTTTTCAAGCAGACTCTAATATTTACCCACTAGAACTGAACTTTATGCCTAGGAAATTCATCCCTCGATAGTTAAATTGTAAGTAGATTTGATAGTGCCATGATAGCTCTTGAAGAGGTACATTATAGAAGTCAAAACAACTGTTTCTTACAAATAAAAAGCTAGTCTTCAGTGCAAGCCTAAGAAATATTCTGCTCTCTTTATAAATCTGCAACAAAAAGTCAGTCATTACACTTGCAGCACACTTTCCCCAGATGGACATCTATTCTTTACACTGGAACTGGTTCATTTTTACCTGTGTTATTAAAAATTGTACTGTCAGGTATTCATTCTATTTATTATCAAATAACTTTGGGGCCACTTAGGCTCTGGTAGTGAGGAAACTGGTAAGGAATTTACCAGTACTGTGGCATCACAGGGTTTAAATGCAGATTGGTAAAGATGTAGTTTATAAAAATGTGATGGATTATGGCAGAAAAGTTGATGAAAACCTTAAGGAGGAAGGGAAACAATTTTTAAAAGAAATGCTATATCTGCGAAAATTTTAGGATGCATTTTTTTGTTTTTCAGTACCATTCTTTAAAGTTAGCCTTAGTAAGCATGATGTATAATATCAATGACTAAACTTTATAATGCACAAATAATGCTGAAACAGTTCAGTAGCTTCTGCATGTTGTACGCAAATTACTACTTTCCAATCAATAGGCATTTTAAACTACAATTGATATTCTGGAGCTGTAATACACAATTTGTGCTATGGCTATTATATATTCAAATCATAGATATGAGCTCTAGAGAAACAATTACAATATATGCTGCAAATGCATATTAAAATGCAAGTTCCATTAAGAACCATGCTTTAAAAGGAGACATAACCCAGGCTTCAATTTTGCACCTGCAGTCATTTCCAGAATCGACAGGGTGGTCACATAATTGCAAAGCAGATGATTGTGTTTGTTGCAACTGTTGAGATAGTTAATTTTCAGGTTCAGTCATTCAGTTACATATTTACATGCTGTAATTTGTGTTAACAATTGTGAATGCGTGTAAGATTTCCAATATAAAATTTATTTTGTTTTTGCCAGCTGGGCCTTAATATCTATGCACTATATTGTCTCCAGGTTTGTTATTGGTTGAAGGAAAGGGGGATACTTTTTATGATATATAAAAGGAGATTCTGTGTTTTTTTCATTGTTTTTTTAAGCCAAGTATGCACTTCTGGTGGAATTTCAAGTTATTCTTTATTGCATTTAGGTAAGCTGAAAAACGTGATGTTTCATATATGTATAAAAAATATTTGGGGATACGGAGGGTCCAAAGTGGGTTAAAGCTACTTACAAGTTTCTTTCTTCCAAATTTCCAATATTAGAATTTTCTTAGACCATTTTGACTAACTTCGTTACACCTGAGAAGCTGGCTTGCTACTATGAGCCATTTGACTGTGAGAATGTTATTTCCACAGACCAGCTGTGGTGTGTTGAAGGTGCTCACTTCTGTGCTGGATACAAAACCCCCTGTGCTATCAACAGACATCCTCCAGTATCCCTTACTTTAAGACAGTTCTGTACATACTCTACACAAAATCCCAAAATACTACCTTAAA
Source organism: Eulacestoma nigropectus (assembly GCA_013397775.1). Classification (NCBI taxonomy): domain Eukaryota; kingdom Metazoa; phylum Chordata; class Aves; order Passeriformes; genus Eulacestoma; species Eulacestoma nigropectus. The sequence continues at coordinate 143,517 of VZTE01005259.1, read as the reverse complement.
TTCAGCAGAAGGTTTAGACAAAATGTCCTGGAGCTTAATGAAACACTATTTTTTAGTGAAACTTGGCTTTGTCAGAAAAATTCCAACCAAAACTTCTCATTTCATATTATTTGACCTTTGATTTGCCTCTTGGAATATTTCTTGTAAAGATCATAACTATGGAGATGAAAGACTACCCAGTGACTCCCCATACTCATGTTTTTTAGCAATCAATGAACGGATTAACTACATTTGCAAACAGATGAGTTATTCTGAATACAGTTTTGTCTTGGTCTTCCACACGACCAAACCACAGACTACTCACTTCAATGAAACACATAAACAGCAATATTTGACTTTGTTTTTGCTAGTTGTTAACAGCTACCAAGCCATAGCTCAGCCATAGAAAAGATGAATATGACCTCTTCAGAAGAAACACTAAATGCAGTGATTCTGCAGTGCAGAGGGATGGTAGCTTGCCACACCTCAATGGTACGCTTTCTAAAACAGATCTAAGGGGTCTTTATGCCTTAAATCCCTTTTTACAAAGATGTTTCTGTTTTGAGCCATGGAAATAGCTGATTTTCTTGGGTATTCAAAATATTTTGTTACTGTCAAATGAAAAAGATCACATGAACTGCCTACTCAGATATCCCTGCCCTTCAGTTTAGAATTAAAACCTGGGGCTGAAAAGAAGCAAAGCACTGCCAGCACAGATTAGCTGGGGTCCCATACATGTTTAGAGATCAGGTACATCATTAAAAAAGTGCAATAATCAGAGAATTGTGAATGGCTATGGAATTTTCCTATTATCTAGAATAAAAATATTTTATAGTGGTTGAAAAGTGTTCAGAAAAATGATGGCTAAATTACTATCATTACTCCGGGTAGAATTTAACACACAGGACACAAATGGGTATCTAGTTATCTAGTCAATATTGTCAATGTTGCAAACAGAATCTCAAAATCTGTTTAGCCGATCAGCCACCCAAACACAGGACTGAATTTCCCAGAGGCATCCGTTGTCATTGTGAACACTGCGAGACATGCTCTTGGGCTTCAATTAACTCTTCGTTTCAAAAAGATGAGAGTCTGTAGGTTTAACGTTGTATCTTTTAGCCACATAATCATAATTCACGTGTCCTAAAGGGTCAAAAATGGCACCAAATTGTAATACGCTGGAGTCTCACCTTAAATTGCTATTTTACTGAAGTAAACTGCTGAACTGCTACTGACTGAACTGCTCCTTAACCTTCACTGACTATGTTGAATATCATGTGGGTAACTTCCCTTCATGAAAGCACCTTGTGTCATTTTAGGTGCTCTAAGTTATCTGCAATGTCTTTCTGGATGCAAATACAGTGCAGAACATATAGAAGAGCAAAAACCCAATAGCATGGCAGATGGAAAGATCCTTGAGTGAATTTTAGTTGACAATAGATGACTAATGTGCAAATGAACAGATCTCTAGTTCACATATAGATATATACATACAGACACCTTCATCTGTAAACACAATCTCAGTGTCATGAGCCTTTTGGAGTACACTTTTTATTTTTAATATTTGAATTTTTATGGAATTCCTTTACCTGAGGTGAAAGCAGTTGTGCTTAAAAAATGAGATGGACATCTTGGTGAATATAAAGATCTGATCTTTAGCTGATGCAGATACATGTAGCTTTAGTGGTTTTGATACTGTTTTTCGCTATATGGGACTTGACTGAGCTATGACACAAGCACTCAGTGTTGTCTGAGGTCTGTATTCTGGGGCGCTAAATAATGTAGTCTGTCATATGGCAGAATCAATTATCCTTAAAACCCCAGAGACAAAAAAATAATTTGAATCATCTTTTGCTTAACTGTTTTAACAGCATTTGCATACGAAGACATAGTTCTTTAATCTTTCATAAGTGTAAAATCAGGTATTTCTTGGAAATTAAATAACTGCCTCAGAATTATTTGAAACTAGCTAATTCTTCAAAATATAAGAAACCAAATATCAGTAATTGCAATTATGAAACAACATTTTTTAGAAAGCAAGATGTCTATGTTTTACTATGTAAGAGAGAAAGAAAGCTAATTTTACAATTAGGTGTTGTTGATTTTCTAATAGTTATAAGAAGTACCCTGATAACCCTCCACTCATAACAATAATGGCATTTACTCTTACTATTATAGCTCTAATTGTTCAGCTGTAGAACCTCAGTAAAAATTAATTCATAAAAGATCTGAAGTGAATCCTTTTTCTTTTTTGTGATGTTTTCTTCATGTGCCCCTGAGTGCATTATTTGTTTGGTTTTTTTATGGAACATTTATGAGTACAAATAAATAAAGCAGTTTTGAATTGATTATCGTAGGTTTACTTTGTTTTCATACAGGCTTGTGCAGGTATGAAAATTAAGTTCGTGAGATGGAGACGCATTTTCCTTCAAAAGAAAAAACCCACATTTTTGTACTCTCTTTGAAGCAAAGTTTTGTGTACTTGATAAAGCTACTGAGTATGGTTCAGAATAGTGACCTGAATCATTAAACGCTGTCAAAAAGGAGCAATATTTTTCTAGCAACATCAATCAAACGGTAATACCCTCTGACATTGTTCCTAAAGGACTTTGGAAACTATAGCAGACAGCTATGGGCTGTTTATTATTGTACATGAAATGCTGAGCAGAATTTTTGAGCGGGAAAATGGATTACATGGTACACCATAAACACAAATCTTATTTTAATAACATCACATATATATATATATATATATGTATATATGTATAACTATTGTGGATTAGAGATCAGAATTTCATTTTTTCATGTAGAAGGTGGATAGGGTCATGTAGCAAAACCTTACCATTTTGGTCCAGTCTCTGGGATCAGAAAACACCAAACAATTAGACTGCAATTTAACCCTCACAATAAAGGTCGATGCTTCAGAGCATTAACGATTTCTAACCCAAAGTGCTATGGCCAGGATAGAAATGCTTTTAACTTATTAATTAATAAAAATATTAAATAACCTCTGAAGACATGCCCCGATTTTTGCTCAGGGCTAAAGACATTCTTGGTGCCACTCAAATAAATATGAAGTCAGAGACAGCAGTAAAGACAACTTTCAACTTTTCTGACTTTTCCAGCTCTTCATCTTGATCCAGTCCTGAGATGGTTTCTAATTTATACCAGCTGAAGGGCTACTGAGACCTTGCCTTTCTTCACCTCTGGCATTTTTTCCAGAAACAACTAGAAGTAACATGTCATGAAAAATTTTCAATATCATCTTTACAGCCCCAGAGAGATTCCTCTGCATTCTAGGAAGCCCAAGCACTCCCTGAAGGCATTTTCCTGCACTTAATTTAAGCAAGTGGACTAGGAGCTAAACCTGGTACATTTTTTATACCAGAAAACTTCAAGTTATGAAGAAGTTTTATCAATACTGTAATAAATATTTTAGCCCTCCAAATAGAATTTTTGCCTATTATCAGCCATCTTTTTTTTTTTCTGTTAGATGGAATATAACTTACATTTATGACACCTGTCTATATTTGTAATTAGAAACCTGGCTGCCACAGGAAATGATGTGTCATGAGACAGTTAATTTTATATTCTATTTTAAGTGGAGTAAAAATTCACTTTCCTTTATGTGGTCAGATACAGTTCAAAAGTACTCTGTTTTTCCCTATACTGGAATTCCATGATTAGTGGAATAGTGAAAAGAGGCTGACACCTGAAGGCTGCTGAGAACGAGAAACACATAGACTGAGATCACAAAATGGTCATGAAAGCATGTAACCTCAACATTTCAATGAGTTTTACACTTACCTTGATTAAAGCTATTAACTGCTGATTCATTCTACTAAGTTTGTCAGGTTGAGGGGTTTTAGGAATGATCTAGATAACCAGGATTTGAATAAAAACAACAAAACTTAGTGCTGAACATAGTATTAGAATTAAGCAGGACTAGATTTTAGTAAAATTTTATAACAAATTTGCAATAAATTACATTAATGCAAACAGCTATACAATAATAATATCTATTTTTTTTAAAGTGGTCTCAAATATCAGTATATAAATTTTGTTCAAAATTGGAGATGGTTACCATTCAAATAGCAGCTATTTTGAAGCAAGACATTTCTTCATGATCAAAATATCTACTTACGACTTTCCAGAAAATCCTTTTTATTTCACTATTCCTGAAGCCATGGAGCACTGCTATAAAATGAGGGGAAATGCAACTACCTGCGAAAGTTAAAAAAAACCCAAAATACATTTTTGTTTATAATAAATGGTCTTTTATTCAAAGAGTAATGTGTATTCTGAGACATGACTAAAAATCTCAATAGGAAATTACGGCTTTTTTGTGTTTGAGATTTTTATGGCAATGAATATTTTAAAAAAATTAATAACAGCACATGAAATGAATGCCAAAATATACAGTTCACTCCAGGTATCTAGAATTCAGTGACAATTATGTAACTATTCAATAGATATATTTTTTCATTTGTTTGTTCTTTTTTTGTCCTTTTTTCTTTTTTTTTTTTTTGTGTGCTTATAGGTTATTAGTGTGAGTATGGTAGCTCTGGGAAGGTTCAAGCAGAGTCATCTTTCAAAAAAAGGTTGTAAGAGTCAAGTCTTTTTTATGTACTTCCATAAAAGAAGGCTAAAATGCTTTAGGGAATATTCTTCTTGGTATGAACATAAATAATTCCCATTAGCCATTCTGGCAGTGCAGTATATGCACAGAAGGGGGAATGGACCTTTTATGATGACTTTTCAGAAAAAAAAATCAAGCTGGTCATTGTTTGTCTGCTGCTTGGAAAATTTACTAAAATGTTTCAATTCTGACAGATTGATAAAGTAACATTGGTAAATACATTAAAAACAGGAAGAATTTTGAATCTTTTTTATACAAGCTTCAATAAGCTCATTTTACTTTGAGTCCTATAAAAGAATTATACAGTTATATACTACTCTGATTATAAAAAATAAAGTATTGAGAAATAATTTACTAAATTTATATATATATGAGACTATATTGCAAGTTAAATTGAATAAATGTTTTACTGAATGCTGTAAGTAAGTGCTAAAATTGAGAGGACAGGATTCAAAGCTATTGAATGGGAGGGCCCTTTTTCCACTCTCACGCCAAGTTTGTCCATTGCCTGAAATACACTTTGTGTATTCTTTGGTAAAATACTGCTCTGAAACAATGTAAAGAATGTCATGTTTTCATTTTTGTTGGCTTGAAGTTTACCATTTGAAAATAATATCTATATCCTATTTTATTCGCATTCATAGCTAAAATTTTTCAATGTTATCAAATGGTTCAATTGAAAGCAACATCGTCTGCTTTCACATGAAAATTTCCATTAAATGAAAACCACAACATTTACTAGCTTGCTTATGGTTTCCAGTTCAATTGTAATGAGTCAAATCTCTGACTTCAACTTATATGCTTGATTTGGTTTTTAGTCCCATCTGGGCTTTCTTGATACTAAGTCTGTACGTGCAGGAATAAATATGCCTTTTTGTTCCTAAAGACACCCTGGATATGCTATACAATGAAATGGTTAAAAAGCATGAATACTCATAACCTGCTACAGGTCTGCCTTTTTGTCTCAGAGGGCAGACTGTTTTTCTGGTGGTAGTACAGCACTAGCAATCTAGGCAATGTTACAAAAGAAAGAATGTGCCTTACAGGTGTGTTTCAAAATAAATATCAATCAGATTCTTCTGTGACTGTTGCAATTTTCTGTTCAATTGTTTTATGGTAGTCTGTGAAAATAAAGGTAACATCTACTGAAGTATATTTACAATGGCAGAAAGAACCCTGTTATAAATTCACTTGTATAATCTTAGGATAATAATATTAATAAAAAGTGTGCCTGAAATGAGCACATTGAGTTAGTTTATTTATTTTCTTGATATCTGAAAGGATGCAGATTACTTTTTTTTTTTAATGTTTCTGTCTGTGCCCTGGGAGTTTCCTAATGAAAAATGGTAATTATAATCTGACAGGTGAAGAAATAAAAAGGAAGAGAAGGATATGTAATGATCAAGAAAAAGAAACAATGAAAAAAATCTTTTTAATGCAGATGTGGAACAGTATTTGCTTACATCCTTCCTTTTTAATTTTGCAATAGGGTAATGTGCAATTGTACAGGAATTATGAAGAAAAGCTAAAGCTGAGTAATAGGAAGAAACTATTAAAGCTAACTAGGAATAGGTCAAGATTAGCATATTTTGTATCTGGGGAAAGGGAAGTTAACAGCATGGCATTTCAGAAGCAGTCAAAACTTGACAGGTAGTAAACCACAGACTTAACTCTGAAAGAAAAGAAAATCCTATTTAGAATTGTATGCTTTACAATGAAAATTTATTATGGATCACCTATTAAGCTTCATCATCTGAAAACCTGTATAAAAAAAATATTTTAAGAACATAATCCCATTTGGCTTTTTCAGATAAAACTTCTCTTGACCTCAATGTCTGGGAATATATTAAATTAAAATTTCCACTGTCTGACCTATTTATTTTGCTGTATGCTAGCAAAGCATGCAATTGAACTGGACTTTATGTCTTTCTCCCAGTTAGGATCACGGAACAATTTGGTTGAAATACATTAGCAAATAGTTATTGCAGAACAAACAGTACTAGAAAACTATTACTTATACCTGTGTAATTGTGAATGTCAATGTGAAAATAGCTATATATTTAGAGGCTGGTTCCAAACAGATCCTACAATGGTTTACTGTTATTTATACATAAAACCAGTCATCACATTTGTTAAACCTGCCCTCGAATCCCAGTGGAGACTTAATGAAATTGTTTATACCAGAACAACATTAAAATGTTTGTGCAATGTAGGGCATTTTTATGATCTGCTATCTGAGTAGATGTTATCCAGGTATCTTGCTTTTGCTCTGATAAATAAAAGAGTCTACAAGAAGTTTCCCAGACAATGTACTCTGAAAAATGCAGATCAGAAAATTCGGGGTTTGATACTGAAACAGACTTTCTGTAGATCACAAAGTTGGTCCAGGGGCTATAGCAACTTCTGTGTACAGAAATGTGATGCAATAAAAATCTTCATTTTATCAGAGTCTAAAGTTGACAGTTCCTTTCAATTTAACAGAATAATTTCCATAGTATTTCCATGTATTTCAGGCAGACTGCTTTTAGACATGGTTACTATGAACGTATATTTCCATTACTATCTTTTTTATATGAACCTCTTTCTGTTCATTTTCTGCTGGATTTGGATCAGATCGATCACAAGATGATTGACACTCATAAAGAAGGATCTCAAAACATTAATTTTTATCAGTTCAAGCAAAAAATGCAGCAACAGATTCCCGTAGAGCTGAAAAAAACCCCACAAATATCTAGTTATTATCTGTATAAATAAATGCAAGATAAAAAGTAGAATAAACCTTAGCGATAGACTGAGAAGGGTATAGAAGGGAGAACATAAGAAAAATTTTAGTGAAGAGGTAAATGTCTGTGGTGGGTTAACCCTGGCTAACAGCTAAATGCCCATCCAGCCACTCACATGCTCTTTTCCTGTCACAAAGGGGGACAAAATGCCATGAGAAAGTTGGTGGAACCAGAAAAAGACAGGAAGACAGCTTATCAATTACCTTCATGACAATTGACTCAATTTGGGGGAAACTATTTTAATTTAAGGTGAAATAAAAAAGATTAGGGTAGTGAGAAACAAGAACAAAACCATCAAAATGTCGCTTTCCTCCCTTTTTCGTAGGCTCAATTCTGAATTCCCCTCCTTCATTTCCAACTCCAACACATCCTACTCAAAGAGTTGCAGGGGTATGTGGAATGAGGGTTGTGGTCAGTCCTTAACAGGTCCCCTCCGCTATTCCTTCCCGGTCACAATTTTCCTCTGCTCCGATACCCAGAATATCTCCTTCTCTGACCAAAGCACAAGTTTCTTCTTGTTCTGTTTCCTCTTTCTCAGGGGTTTTTCTCCACTGTGCTCACTGGTGTTTTTCCCCATCTTAAATACATTTCCCTGAGAAGCCACCACCTCAGATCTCTCCTCACAGAGGCCCCCACAGCTTCCGCTGCCAGTGCCAGGGCATCTGCACCCAGGACAACACGGAGTAAAAGTTGAACAGCTACAGAAATGATGAGACTGAGAAAGACGTAGTAATGAAGCTTACAGGCAGACTTGGAACATAAACCAAGTCTTCTTAAGTCTTAACAAGTCCTCTTGGAACATAAAAACAAATCCTCTTTTTATGATTAGTATATTAAAAAGGAAAACAACAATAAAAATTTTACATAAAAGGCAACCAAAGTAATTAAAGGCTAATAAGCACTGGTGACTGTTTTTAAATCAATTAAAATGCATCTGTGTGTGCTACAAAATGAATGTGTTTCTTCATGAGTCCAGATGGAAGCAAAGGTCTCAAACACAATGAAGATAAAATAAAGGAGAAAGAAAACATACAAAACTTTTGACCAAGAAGATTGACACACTTTTTTTTTGTTTTTCCAAAACTCTCTTGGTTCCCACACGGACTTGCTCTATACTTTTGTGTTCTTTAATAGCATTGTATTTTATTAGTGGCAGATAAATAAATAGGACATATTGTCTGGGATACTTTGTAATTATAATATCTGTGAGGATGAGAGAAATAGAAAGCACCCCTTTTTTAAAAAAAAAAACTAATAAGAATATTTAGTTTTCATGCTTATTGAGAAAAAAAAATTAAAGTCAGGAATATTAGGATAAATAATATGATATGTGCAAAAATAAGCTCTGACTTGAATTTTTTTTATCTTTCCTGCAGAAAATAACTCTTTATGTCAGAACTTTCTCTGTCTAGTAGCTATTAGAGAGCAAAGACTGGTCAGGTTGTGTCCATGGTCAGACAGCTTGTGACAGCTACCTTTGCATACTTTAGGCCAGATAATTTGTTTAGATTCATCCAATCCCTTTGTTTTTAATCAGACACAGCTCTATTCTAATTTTATTTGTCTATCTAAATATCAATATTATTGATTGTTCTGAATCCTTAATTTATTTATCAAATTACATTCCACAAAAATGTCTGTGTTTTCTGAATTAAATACATAAAGACAGATTATCTAACATATGGCAAGTGTCGCCTTTCTCCAGCAAAATTTTGGGAATATATTGTTTCATTTAATAAGTTTTCCAAATAGCTAAATATAAAGTCTATTCTATTTTATTGTTTCTAGATAATATATAATCACTGTCCACATCTGAATCAGCCATTTCAGATTTAACATTTTTCTCGAGCTATGGTTTGCCATAGAGTGTATATTAGTAATGATGAAATATAACAACAACAACAACAACGACCAAAATATTCTTTTGCTGTTTCTATACTATGAATTCAAAGTATAAGGTCTACCATAGGATAGGATATATAGAGACATCCAGTGCTGGCTCTGGAGGAAAAGCTTCAGGAAAGTAGCAGACTGATGTTTAATGTGAATTTTCCACCTAAACAAGCTCAGAAAAAGATTCTATTCTTATTGTAAATCTGACTTGATAGGAATCACACAATGTAATTTCAGCGTTCACAAGCCTTTGGTTAGGCAATTTCCATCCATAAAGCCTATCTTTGGAAGAAAAAGGTAGGTTTGCCACAGGAACAGATTTTTGTTGTGATCAGCAGTGATTCGTTTTTGAGGCATGGCTTCTCTTCCATCTCTAATGTCCCTCGGGTTTCTGCCAGAATCAAGTAGTTTCAAACCCCACAGCAGATATTGATTAAGAGGTGGTGCAAGCAGAATGGTTTCTCTCTATATATCCTCAAACATTTTATTGTGGGTTGTGATTTCTGGTTTTGCATTTAACTTATTTTAGGTATTTAAAATGTCAAAAATTATGGCATAAAACTAACAAGATATTTGTAAGAATATTGATCTTTGTAATTACAATTTTTGGTTGTGATCTTCTCAATACTCTTGGAAGACCATCAAACACATGTTCCAGACTGGCTTAGGTCAAATTCAGCTCATCATCATTTTTACCTCTCTCTCTGTCTCTTTCCCATGCATGAGGGGAAATAGCTGCCCAAGTATTTCTTTCTTTTGCTTTGTTTTAAAGCTTGACAGAAAATCAAGCTGCCAATGGGCAAGTAGAGTTCTGCCAAGGGGTTAGCAAGCAGTTACTGAGAAAAACATGGACAGCAGCCGTCACCAGGAGGGCATTTCTCTGCCCTTATGGGAGAATGATAATCGACCAAAGTGTCCTGAGTCAAAACTGAGTACATAGATTAACTAGAGGTGAGATTCCTATGTGAAGACTATGCAGACCCACTATAGGCTATTATTTAAATACTGAGGGGTTGTTCATACTTTATTCTAAGAGCTTATACTTTCTACCTGGACACAAATTCTAACGTTTCCCTACTAATGCAATTTACTTAAATTGGTAGCTAAATGTGTATGTCTTTTAATTGTACCATTCTGTTTCTTAGATTGTATTTAGATAATCTAAGGTCTATAACTACTTTGATGTACCAGGTGTGCTTTATCTAATTAAATTTTACAATATTCAGGTATCATTGTGCATGTAGACTGATTGTATGTATAGAGAAGATGCATGGATAAAATAAGTTGTGACTAATATTCTATTCAAAATTTGTAGCTTTCCTTCTACAATGCGTTAACATCCATCAAACTAAATTAATCAGTAAAATATTAGTGGAATACGAGGGAAATATATGTGTAACAGTGTCACAGGAAATAATACTATCTCCCACAAAGCTGGGTTTCTGTGAAAACATGAAAGAGCTTTAATAAATGGAAGGCTTATCCAGCAGTAATCATGGAGTAAGACAAGAAGGACATCCATTCTACTGCAAATATTTGTCGAAGCTGTCTGATTCATTCTCCATGGACAACAAATGCTTTTGAAAATTCCCTGTGATCCATGTGTAAACTACCAGCTTCCCACTTCCCATTGCTATCAGTCAGATTCTTCCGCATCTCAGAAGCAAGCTCAATGGCAGTAGCTTCAGACCTTTTATTCTGTCAAGAAAAAAAAGAAAAAAGATACGTTTAGCTAATTTAGAATACGCTTTCATGAAATGAACCCAATTAACCTGTCTGTAATACATTTCATATTAAATTGCAAGATTTTTCAGTGAAGCCTGTTGCTAGTTTGAAATTCTATAGTCATTTGGGAAGTATTAAAAAGTGCTTATGTTTGCTTCATAATAAATCCTAAATTCACTTTAAGTTGCTGGTTTAAGTCTCCTTCAGCTATCTTACATTAAAATAAATCTGAATTACGTGTACTAGAAAAGACTGTATTTTTTTTCTTAATCATTTTCTGTTCTTCATTATCCATGGACATTAATGGAGTTTTAATTTGTTGTAACACCAAAGTTTTACACTTCATTAAATCTATGTGCCAATAATTACAGGCCTTATTGATTTCCTGTCTTTTTAGGTATTCAAGAGCTCTTCAGTGTTTGTCTCCCCCTGAATTGTTTTTCTCACATTGAGATGTGATTGCTAATCTTTCAAAAGAGAGGCTGAAAACATTTAAGCTTTCTGTAACACATTCTCATCTTCTTAACCATGTTACAATTAATTAGATGAACTCACAAGGCTTTTTCCCATGCACAGAATAATTCAGAATTTTCTGTGATAGTTCTTCTATAACAAAAGATAAAAAAACCTCCCAGCGGTCTCATAATATGCAACAGGGTACTTTTGCAGCACAACAATTTAGTTTTTCCATTAATTCAGAGCAAAATAACCCAGTTAGACAGATAAGGATTGCACAGATAAGGATTAATATTCAAAACCGAGGAAAGGGTTTAAACTGCTAAAACAGAATGCAGTCCGATAGCAGTTGCCTAAATACAAAGCACTGATCTCTTTTAGTTTATTGACGACCTAATCATGTAAGTGTCTAAACTCGCAGAGTGTGCCTGATTTGACCTACAAGCTCCATGGAAGTGCAATTCCATCTGCATGTAGGTCTGGAGCAAACCAAACCCAAGCATACTGGAAACTAAACTAGTCTGAAGAATGTGAGATCCAAAAACTTGTCAGAATTTCTTTTGGAGGACTTGAAACTTTCTAGAGCATATTGACAAAGCAAGAAATGTAACAGAACTGTAACAAGTAATATTTTTGTCCCTCAAATCTCTCTGGAATTTTATTTTGTCAGATTATAGTTTAAGATGTATGCAATATTTTTCCATTTTTTCTACTCAATCTGGAAAGCTGTGTAATAGACAATGCAACATATATAGGCTAGAAGAAATAAACAAAAGAACAAAGGAAACAAACAAAGAAACAAGCCCCTAAAATCTAGCAAATAGCAAGGAACCTCATCTCTGGACAGACAGTTAGGAATGTCAGCTGTGACAAAGGATTCAAGTGTTTGGATATGGATTCCTTCTGAAGTGATTTTATTGCCTCATTTCTGTTACTGTATGTCCTGGTTCTAGCTAGAACTTGCCATTAATTTTTTCGGCAGGCAGGAGGGGGCATGGCTAGGACCTGGAAGTTATTCCATATCACCTCACATAATTTTCTGGGGTAGCAGGAAGTCACTCCATAGTGACTGTGTTTTGTTACATAACACAGCCTTTGATTTCTTATGAGATAAAATCTCAGCACATAAAAGCAGTATTAGATATGCCAGTATTCAGGATGCATTTGCCTTTAGTTCTATAGAAAACAATATTTAATATTGTAACACATGCAACTTTATGGAATCAGTCGATTATCAAGTATGGAATTCTTGATAATAATGGCATTGCATTTCTCAGGACTATGACAATTGTCTATGATGTCATTTGTCCAGGGCTGCCCGTCAAAGTTGAGGAATGTTAGAATATCGGCCATTTACAAATAGCCCTATGCAGTCCAATATTCAATTCCTTGTCATGCACAGTTACCTCCCTCATGGACAGATATACAGACCATAACTGGCAATTTTACTGGCAAATCTGAAGAGGCCGAAGACTGAGCAATAAGAGAAGATAAAAACTCTGATATCTTTAGATATAGTATTAATACATTTATCAGCTTAATTCCCACAACCATTCTAAAGAAATTCTCATTCTAGAGCAATTAGAAATTATATTAATAAGAATATACATCTTTCTGAATGTTAGTAGTAAGAACTAACCAAGACCAAATGATTATTTGATCTTCAAACCAAATGGATGTTGAGTCCTACATAATATAGTACTAGAAGTGTTAAGAATTTTTTTTTATGCAACAAAATTATTGCTCTTTTTTTGTCCACAAATCATACAAAAATTTAAGAGATTTATTTTTTTTCAAATAGGAAAAAAGTATTTATTTTACAAATAGGATATGTATTAACTTGCTGCCATGAATAGTCTACTAAATGCTACATTTCCTCAATTGTCAGGAACTAAAGCGCACAAAAAACTTCTGCCAGGGAATACAGGTAGCCAGACAAGACTTCAGTGATGCCATATTTATAATTAAGCTAGAAACACTGACAGGTTCTCTTCAAGAAAATATATTTTAAAAATGATCTCTTTTAAGGGGATTATTATCAAGCCGTTATTTCTCCACTGTTTGCTTGTAAAAATCTTTTAAAGACAATATTATGAGATTATGTAAAGTTAATAGATTTCCACACCTGCTATTACTTTTCTACCTATGAATATAACTATCACCACAAAGTTGGGAATTAGATTGTTCCAATATCTACATTTTTAAAGAAATACATACTGTGTATTTAGTATTTTATTATCCTATAAGTAAATATATAAATAATGTCTAAATACTTTTCCTGGTATATTCTCAAACATCAGAACTAGACTGTTTGAGCTATGATTCCCCAGGTACTGCCTTTCCTTCCTTTATTAATGAGTGATACTATGTCTTTTCTTTACCTTATATCAGTGTTTTCTTTCTTTCAAGGATCTTTCTAATCTCCACAAATCCTCAGAATAAAAATTCAAAGATAGTTTGGGTCTTTTTTTTTTCTCCAGGTTTTACGGGTAAAATCAGATCCTTATCTTTAAATAATTGATTAGAATTGGGTTTAATCTGTTGTATCTGTCTCTTGGTGTTTATATCTATCCTTCCAATTATATTCCTTTATTATTTTTAATTCATGCATGTGTGTTGAGTATCTGGTCATAATATATACTGTTGAAAACAAAGGAAAAAATTTTCCTGTAATTTTTTCACTTTTCTGGGCAGTCTGCTTGAATGCTTTCCATCCCTGGTAGGTAATAGAACTAGACTTTCTTTTTTTCTTCTTCTTAGCATGTACTCTATTATCATCCCTAACCTCTGTGGTTTTAATATTCTCAGAGAACTGTAACTCTTTTCTCTCCTTAACTTTTTTGACTTTATCCTTACATGACTACTTGCCCTACGTCTTCATACCCATCTTTAGTAATATATGATTGCTTCTACTTTGCGAATGACCTTTCTGATTTCAGTGTCATCAAATCACTACTGAAGCAGTCAAATATACCTCTTCTTATGGTTTACTCTTTAGCTTTTGAATTAGCTTTTGTATTCATGAAATTTTTTAGTAAGTGTCAGCTTACTGTGTTCCCTTTTTGCTGCATAATTTTTTCCTAAGAGAAATTAAATATTTGACTTATTGAGGTCAGCCTTTCAAAGTGTATTATTTTCCTTTTCAACCCTTTTTCTTACTAAGTACTTTCAGAAAAATTGTTTTCAGTCTCCAGGTTCTTACATTACTCCATTTTTAAATCAGAAAAAAAAATCAATTTAGCTGATATTATCTCTTTAAAATTGCCTTCACTCACTGAACTGAAATGTTAAAGTACAAAGAATTTCCCGTGTTAGTGAATTCAGTATATTGCTCTTGACAAGCCTTAAAACTGCTGATCTAAACTGGTACACCTCAATCTCAAACAGACTCATATGAGAAAGTTGTTATAAACCTTACCTTCATGTAATTTACAATCCAACTGTGCTTATTTCATGCATCAAATTCTTGTGCCAGTTTCATTCTTCGTTCTATTTATTTTTTCCTTCATGTTGCCTCCTTATTCCCTTAAAAAATTATCATCAACATATTTTAAGACTATACTGAGCTGTTTATTCGATTGTATTTTTCAAAAAGAACATTTAAATATTGGTTCCAGCTAGAATTTAAGGATTTGTATTTGTATCATATTGTATCTCTAGAAGTAGAGTTGAATCGACAAGAAGATTGGATTAGTCTGACATTCTATTCTCATTTTTAAGGGAGTTTAAGATCTGGGGTTTGGTAGCACTTGAATCTTTTGCTACAGTCAAGGTCATCTTGTCATTAAAGCCATTAATCCACTTGCATTTGTTCCACATTTGCATCGATGTTGCTGTAATCAAATGTCTTATAGAATTCATCTGCTAACAAGTAGAGAGAATTTTAGGGTCATTTCAGATAAAAATGTTCATATTCTCCAACAATCATGATGGAAAATGTTACTATATTAATTTCTATAGTGTTTAATATATATGACTGGGATGAATACAGAACAAAATTTAGCTCATTAGTTTACATAACTGCAGTCACTACAGGGATAATAATCCCTGTACGAAATTAAGTACTAAATGAAACAGAGTACTTAGCATTAAATTTAAAAATACAAATAGCAATGTTTTTACTTACATTTTAGTTCAACTGTCTTAGTTTGCACTTAAGTTGCGCGTGTGGGAAGATTTCATTAGCATCTCGTTCGCACCAGCTGAAAAAAAATCCACAACCAAGGTACTTTTTCTATCAAGCAGCCCAGCATAAAACAAACAAATAAATATTGGACTATATGCCATTATTTTATCTCCTACAGTCTGAAAATGACTCTACATTGCTCAAGCATAAGCACTTAATATGCATCCTCATTTTTGAACTTTTAAATGTAATTTAATATTCTGCATTAGTGGAGTCAGAATCAAATATAAGATATTTTCCAGGCAAAACTTGCACATTTAATAGTCGTTTATAATTATTGTCTTTTCCTGAGTGTTTTCTAGAAAATGATGGGTTGTCTAAAATGTATATGATTTGCTCACAAGAGAGTATTTCTGGGAAATCCAGCGAAAAAATAGTGAAGAAAATTTAGGCAATTTTTTTCCGTCCATGTGCCTTCAACCTTCCTAGTTGAGACAAAATGACTACACAAGAATACCTTCTCTGTATCAGCTGAGTCTTGGTCCACATTGCCTTATATTCTGAGCTCCAGAGCACTACAGAGTCAGGAATCTTCTTCTCCACTCTTGTCTCAGGTGCACTGCCTGGAACAGGCCTAAACAAAGCCAGCTGTGCAGCCCAATACATAGCAGAGACTTGTAGGTTTGAAGTCTTGTACTTGGCACAAATGGCAGGGTCAGTAGAGGTTGAAAGGATTGAGCACAAAGCTTGGCAAGAACGACGGAACTTCAGGCAGTTCATGTCTTTGTTTCTCAATATGTGAGTCAGTAATTAAAACTAATGTTAGTTGGTTAGAAATTAAATTAAGTAAAATTTCCCAAATGAATACCTTTCTTACCAGCAACAAAACCGTGAGCTCACACTGTGTTTAGGCCAAATCAAAAAGGCGAATAGAAAAAAGTATGGTCATGAGACTTGGCATGCTTGAGCCTTGCTATATTGTCCTCTGGCAGTGTAGTTGGAAGTTTAGTGTTCTAAAGTTTTGCCATGCAAGTAATCAGAGACAATCATCATTAACCACTGATTAGCAGTCATGCTAATAATCACTGGTGCTTGTTTTCCTGAATGGACTACCTGAAAATAGTAGTATAACTTTTAGAAGAATTGCAGTTTACTGTAGCATGTGGGGAAAGGACAGGATGAAGTTTCATACTAAGCCACACAGTGGCGATGAATGCTTTTTCTGTCCTGCTTCCACGAGTAGCTGTGTTGGTGTTCATTAGCTCTCATATGGCATTAATACTAGCTAGTGACAGTAACACTAGCACTGGTAGATTCATAGATGCTGAGATGTGACAGATGTAAAACCAAATATTTTTCTTTCCTCACTCTGGATACTCAGTACTTCTTGAAGTAACTTTGAAACACTCATCTCCATGTCTCTTCAGATGTGATGGGATTTTAGTGGCCCATTACATGGGCCCATACAGATGAAAAATGTGGTTATTATTTCAGTTGAATTTATAACATGTTCCAAGTACCTTTGGAATGATAAAAATAAGTTGAACGAAATAAAAAAGACTGAGATATCTCTAAACCACTTACTACATCACTTGAAAAATTGCCGAATACTTTTTTTATTGCAGTGTTCACCTGCTGTTAAGATGTATGAAAGCTAAGAAAAAATATGAAGAGAACCCAATCATTTGCATCAACTATCAGCAATTTTATGTGCTCAGCATCAAGTATTAAATGAAGGCTGTTGATTGTCTTCATATAGTTTCTTTTTAATAAGTGTAGAGTTAAAACTAAACCATACTATGTTTAACATTACAGGAAGTGAGTAGTCTAGGCTAAAGTCCTAGAGACACTTTTAGGGTTTTTAGTTGCTAGCTCTGCTTCAAGTTATATGGCTAAACAGCATTGCTAACTAATAAATGTTTTTTACAAAATTAAATAAAATGCTGGTCCTACCCTAACTTTTGGTCAGACATACTCAAATGGGGCACAATCAAAACAGAAGCAAGGACTGAGCAGATGGAGCAACCATACCACTTCACTAATCCTATAGTTTACTCCTGTTTCATGACTGAAACTAATGTGCTATATACTTTAGGAGAACATGTTCATTTTTCCTCATGGGAAATATTTAGCCTTCCTATCTGCAGCAGAACATGCTGGCATCTTGTTCAACAATTACGGAATTAAAAAGCAACTCACTGTTTCCTCAGGATAAAGGGAAACAAAATAACTTGTTCCTTTATTGCTGTGATATGTGTTATATTCCAGGGGCCAAGCTGAGAGTGAACACACAGTTGCAAAGAGAGTGGAGACAGTTGATGTATTTCCTTATTTTTGATTGCTTGGCTTGCAGCACCAGTACTGACCTTTTAATCCAATTTTGTTTATAATATTAAGAAATTGGACTATTCAACTTGCCTATGTGTCTATTAGCTGTCTTTTAGAAGCTGAGAATCAAATCAAAACCGAACTCCTTTTATTTGTTTTTCCTCTTTTCTCTCTAGAGTGCTGTAGCATTTCTGTTTCTTTTATATGTCAGTTATTCCCTTCAGTGCTCTTTAACTTGCTTCTGGTATCTGAATTCTCATGGCTTAAAATTTGAGAGCTTTTTTCTTATCATCATTTCTCCAGTACTTCTCATCTTCAAGTATAAGCAATTATTATATGATATGTGATCTTTCATTTGTTTCCCTGAGTAGCGAGTGTTGAGTTGAGGTCATCGGTCAAACCAGAATCGTTGCACATGTCAAGGTTGCATTCCAATTCTAATTTCAAGTATTCTTTCCATTTACAACAGGTGTTTTAGTGAAATATGTTTGTGTCACTTTTTTAATTTTCTAGGATTAAATTTCCCTAATTATTTTACAGCTATTGAGAGATAGAATGGGTAATATTGAAAAAGATGGAAGAAAATGCTACAACATATATATTTAATATAGGTTTATGTGGTAGAAAGTATCATATGTTTCTAAAAGTGAACAGCTACATACATACATACATATACATTTATGGCCCACTGCTAAACTGAATATATAAATCTTGTGATTCAAAGTTAGCGAAAGCTTGTTTTCATAACTGCATGGTATCATATTTAAAAAAATCTACTCTTATATTTAGCATGTCTAATGCTTTCTGTTACAGATTATTCTCACAACCTTCTCTTTGCACAAGTGGAAAAAAGGTTATGATTTGACAAGTGAGTTTCTCTCTGGAAGCAGTGATTTCATTGTCTCTTGTGAGAGTCTGCTCAGACTTAGAGAAATTTATATAATATTAAAAAATATTTTTTCCCCTTTCTCACTTGTATTCCTTCAAGATTTCCTGCCAAATTCCCTGAATGTTCCCATGTGGACTTCGAATCTTGCCATACACTGGAGACATAGTGCGGGTTCACTGAGAAGAAATGTTTGTTGTCAGACAGCCTCCGTGTGAAGAGGAGGTAGAAACAAACCGTTCTGCCCCAAGAGAGCTCCGTGGAGCTGAATTCCTCCCAGCCCATAAGATACTGACAGGGAGAGGCATTTTTGATTTCTTTCTTTCAAAACAACTTTCATGCAGGCAAGAGGCTATCAGAGTTTAGTGAAGAGAATGAAGAGAAAAAGGACAGCTTCATCAGGAAAGACTAGATCAATACATGACTCCAAAACCGCTTGTCATGTAGAAATCAGATACACAACACAGCCTATGTATAGAGAAAACACAACAAAAGCATTACCTAGAGAAAAAGAAGAAAAATCTTTCATAATAAGAAAACTTTGTTTGCAACTCTATGCCTTGATTCAGTAGGCTAGCTAGAATATCCCAGGGAAACAATATCAGCACAAATAGTTTACAACACAGTCCCTGTATACATCTTAGCAGAATTCAGTTTTGTATTCTCCTGTCATAACATACAGTAAATGTTTCTGTGAGCCATATTGATATTTTTTACAAACTAGATTATTAAGGGCAATATCTTAATTACAAATGGTGGCGGTTGAATTATGTAAGATTCTTCTGCTGTATTGGTAAGTTCTCACTAAGATTTTACAAAACTTTTTATTAGAATGGTTTTTGTTGAATCACATTAGTATTTCACAAGAAAGACAGAGTGTACAAAGGAGTCTGATCATGATGCTAGCCTCCAAAATGACTCAAAAGATCACAGTCTGTTTCGGCATTCTTTGTAAGAAATTTGGACAATTATGTACTGTGGCTTTGAATTATGGATCATTTAATCAATTCTGAGTATGATATGGTAGTTATGATAGACTGCATTCTGATATCCTTTCACTAAAAATTTGCAAAATGATGCCTATGTATATGCATAATTTAATGTAAATAACATATTTAACTGCACCAGAATTAAATTTAAATATAAACTAAAAACTAGAACTCTCTTTAAACAAAGTGAAAGTTAAAAAGAAAAACTCTTGGGTTTACTTTACAAAAACCCACCTAGTCATCCTATTGTTCATTAGTTTGACCATGATCTGTTAATTCCCCCTTCAACTCTAAGGGATAGTGATTCTTTCTTTTTCTATAGACAGAAGTTTCTATAAACTTGAAAATTCAATATTTTGTGCTGCTTCATATGCTTGGAAGGGGTCTTAAGGGTTTCATTTTGCAAAATGTTGCCACCTAACTACTTTTTAGGGCCGTGTTATGCTCAGAAATGGTGTCGAAGGCCTGAGAGTTACAATAAGAGCCTGCATACCCTCTAACTGCCATGACTTGTAAAATTCCACAAATACTTCCCCTGAGGCTTAGAGCTTCTGATTGCTTGCAGAGCTCTGACCATTGGTTTACAACTGATCAACATAACTGTCCAACAAAAGGATTTAACAAAGACAAAAAGCTCAAGATTTGAAGATGGAGAAGGTGAAGAAGGATTTTTTCCTTACAGTTGTATCTGTAAGAGTTTTTGGCAGCTTTATTTGTTTATGTTGGTTTCATCTGTAATTTGAGGTGCAGCTGGTAGCATCTGAAAATTTTCTTCTAATATATCCATCCAGAGTTGTAGCATGCTGACCAGTGCCTTTGATCCCCCCACTGCCTTTTAAGGAAGCTTATATTCCCATTCTGTGAACTTCTGCCCTGTAAATCTAAGTTTTCTAAGATAGGGGAAGCGCTTTCTGACCCATGAGGAATGTGAAGCTCTTTGTGGATTCTTTGGGATATCATGCCTGCTGTATAGTTGTAAAGCATTAGATAAACAACCCAGAGGATTCCTTTAAAACCTTGGTTACCCTGAAACGGAGAAGCAGAGTAAAATGTCTTGACCTGGCTGACACAGATTATCTGTAGGCATTAACTGTTCAAGTCAATGTTCCCAAGACAGGTATCAGCTCTGATATTTTGCTGTTTTGTTATTAAAAGTATGCCTATTTAATAAAAATACTCAGGTTTAAGAGTCAAATGTATTTTCCTTAATGTAAACACATGAGAGATTTTCAAGTTATATATAAAAATGGCATTTCATCCTTTTTCTTAGAGAAACTGATCAATAAGCCTTCAAATTTTTACTGTTATTACTGTAAAATTTTTTGATTATATTAACATCTTTTTCGATTAATTATTTAGCTGCTTAGTTCTTGACTTTAAATATTCAACTAAAATGGATAATAGTCCACTGTAGACTCCTAAAATAAAGCTCTGTGATGCATGTAAAAAGACTTAAAAAAAAAAAAATGTATTTCAGTGATCTTTACCTAAAAATGAGATAACTTTTGACTTAAAATTTCCATCAATCACAGCATTGCTTTCATCATTTTTCTGCATTTAATAATGCAATTGTAAAGCTATCACAAAATGGTAGTGAGCTATATCTATAATCAGTAAGCATTTAGCATTTTGACTTTCTAAATATATAAATATAGGTACTTAGGAATTAGTGGAAAGCTGTGAAGTCATTATGCTGTTCACTGAGATTCATTTGGGGACTGCAAGACTCTACATGATTCTCATTAAGTGAAACATCTGCAATGATAATATATTATTGTGTCATCTGCTTAAGAAATTGGTATAAATTAGCACTTTAATATTTGTCCTAATATTAATCAGTACAATATAAACTATGTGCAAATCATGTGTATCAGGATTAATGGATTTTCCAAGCTTGTCTGACATTAAATTTGAAAGTACTCCAAAAGAATATTTTAGTGAAAAGTCTTCGTAACACCTCTACATTGTGGTATCCAGTCCTAGCCACAAGATCCAGCTGGATGTTGACATACAGGGATATCATTTCTCTGTGTCTCTGAAACCTATATGGTAAATACATATTTGGAGGTCAGAAATATAAGCATGCCACAGTCTACTGGCTTCCACATCTGGACAAGAAAGGCAATATGGCAGTGTGTTACACTGTGGCTTTTTTGCCTGTTCTCTACATAAGTTGAGCAAATTACTGACTCTTGGGACCAGGGATGTTCCCAAACTTCAGAAATCACTTCAGTCCTGTTTGTGTCTCAAATTAAGAAAGTAAATAAGGGTAATAAAAGTAGGAAAAATTATTGCATCTGGAGTATCAACACGTTTACCATTTAGAAATGTCTATGTTAGCTATTGGATTATTAACTAAACTGTTGATTTCTTTGTTAAATGTGTATTCGGAAATTTGAAACACTTCCAAAAAGTTTTATATTGATGTACTTCATCCTGTATACCATGATAATTATTTTTTCTAGCTCCAGTATGAAGCACATATTTGCATTGAAAAGACAGTTTTGCATGAGTAGCCTGTGAACTGCAGGATGAATCAGAATATGAAACATAGAGCTTGACAGCTCTTGTGCATGTTAATAGCCTTTATTCAGGAGTTTTGCTGACTTTAATGAAATTCATGATGCACTTATGTATTAGGCATGTAAGAAGGACTAATCTGAAGGCATTTCTGAAGCAGCAGATTGCTCTGCTCTTTGTCCTAGTGACAGCGTTTCTAATGAGCCTGCGGGCTTGGAGTCCTTTTCCTCTCTAATTATAGTCTTGTTTTTCTTGACGTTGACACAGCAGTGGCACTGGATTGAGCATGTGGGTCTGCAGCAATGACCTCAGTAATCTTATTCACTAAGGTGATGACAGGAGTCTCAGAAGTAAAGACTTCCCTACCACTGTCCTGCCTGGGACAATGAGGGAGGCTTCTTTATGTGAAGGTAAGGATTTGGTGCCCATTATGTAAAAGTTGAGAGATTTCAGAAGCTGTGTTTTCTCCTCTGCCCTGGGCAGGAGACTTACCTGCCCTATGCTTGTTTTGCTGCATGTAGCTCTGAACCTCCAGGTTCACAGCTGTGCACAGCAGGAACTGGCTGGTGTTTACCTGTTCCTTCACATCACAGCAGAGCTTATCCTGCCTGATGCTCAGGCACTGTTCCTGAAGGACAGAGGTAACCTGCCAGTCCCAAATGGCATCCTATCATTCCCATTTATGTGTTTGGAGCACGTTAAGCACGATTTTTTCTACTCATTGCAGTTCATGACGGGCCTAAAGAAATAAGGATCAAGGCAATAGTCTGTCCTGTTTTCCAGAGGAGTCTTCAGTTTCCTAGGTTCCAGCATGGAGCTACAGGGTATAGTGCCCTCACTCAAGAGAGTGTTTGCACAATATTTCCATCGGACACAGATTCAGGTCTGAGGGTCCAGTGCCATCTAGATTCTGCCATCTATCCATTCACCACCAAAGAGGACACCACCTGGAGACGAGGAAGGGCCATGCTGCCTAACATCTGGAGATTTAACATCCATTGCATCTGTAGCATCTGTAGATACCAGACACCTACTTGTTGTTTGTGTCCTTTTGGACATGAGAGAGAAATGCAAACTATTGGACTCTCTTTTTTGGTTCAGGTGCCAGGCTCACTAAAATACTATGTGTCAGCAGAGCTGCTACTGAGTGAACTTTATTTCCTCTCAGAGCTGCTGGGTTCACAAAGGAATGAAGGTGACTCAGGATGATGCCTGAAGTGCCAGGGTTCTCCACTTCAAGAAGTTTGGATTGGGCAGAGACATTTAAGTCTGTTTTCCTGGGCTGAGAGAGAGAAAGAAGGTAAATGAAGACAGTAAATATTTTAATTTTGCTAGAATGCTTGAAGGTAGACTCCCCGGTGTGTTTTCTTCATGCTGTGTGCTGGTGTAGGACAGTGTGACATGTTGGATGTGCAGGGTTCTGAAGGCGAGAAAAGACCAGAAGGGACCTACTGAACTCTCCATAAAGGAAATGTGGAATTTTTGCTCATGGCCTGCTAGTGTGTATGTATGCATGTTAATTAGGATCTGTAGGTATAGTTTCTTTCATTAACATAACTTTTGGGAAAGAGAAAGCTTAGTGATACAGGGCTGTCAAGTACCTTTCCCAGAGAAAAGGATAACACTTTCAGTGAAGAAATATTTCTTATTACCCAATCAAAATCTCCCCTGGAGCAACCTGATAGTCTTTCCTCTTGTTCTATTTCTCGTTACTTGGAAGAAGAGACTGGCACCCATCTGGCTACACCCTCCTTTCAGGTAGTTGTAGAGAGCAATAAGGTCTCTCCTGGGCCTCTTTTTCTCCAGGCTAAACAACCTCAGCTCCATCAGCACCTCCTCATCAGACTTGTGCTCCTGACCCTTTGACAGCATCATTGACTTTTGCTGGACCTGCTCCTCCACCTCAATGTCTTTGTTGTAGTGAGAAGCCCAAACTGGAGGTGAAAGAAGAGCCCCAACCTTAGACTGCAAATCTAAGAAAAGGTTACTGCCCTCTGTGGACACATATTGTGCAACTTACACTGGCCATCCAGTGTGTGTGGCGTTTGCCAGCTCCTCATCTTCTCTGCATTTCTCCTTCTTTTTTATTCTGCACAGTATACACTGTGCTTTGCCCTCAGAGCCCTTCCACCTTTGCTGTACTGGGAGAGCAGCTTTGCAGTGTGAGGACAGGAATACACAGCTCCCCATGTAACATGGGCTGCGAGCCAGTCTCACAGAGCAAGCTGGCAGTGTGGGGTATGCCCGGTGTAAAGCCTCCCACTGATCCAGCCCTTCCAATGAAGTGGGATTTTGCAGAGCAGTATCCTTCAGCAGGTCTCCTCACTGGGGACAGAGATGTCCCTCCATCTAATCTCTTATATGAAGTGCTTGAGAGGGAAAATTCACTAAGAGAATGTCAGTGCTGTTCTAAATGTCTGATATTCCATGGATCTCTAACTAATGAGCAAAGATCAGTTTTCCAAAGCTTTTCTGGAGAGGGAATAGTCAAGGTTGTGAGGAAGGGAGCATGGTGGAAAGACGCATGTCTGGTTATGGGAGGAAAGGTTTTGGTGCAAATGTCTCGAAGAGGGTGTCCCGTATAAGAGATCTAATCATAACTGCCTTTGAGCTAAATTATTGGGCTACTATTTGGGGACTGCAGAGTGGTGAGAAGTGTTTAAAAGCAAAATGAACTGCATACAAATAGAGATTCAGAAAAGTGCTGAGAACTTTTATTTGAAGTCTAATCAACCATTCAAAAGTGGCTCATCAGTAGCCAGTAAAAATTTATATTTTGCACAATATACTTTTTTGTCAAGGGATGCATTAAATGTCCAGGTGGTTCAGGCAACAAAAAATTATTTTGTTTTAAATGTACTTGTACTTCAAGAATTTAACAGAAAGCAGTGTAAGAGAACACAAAGAAAATATTTCTTACCAAGCTGCTTCACTTTCCTTCTGAAATGACAAACTAAAAATGATGCATTGATCATTTTCTCGAGCATCTAGCATTTATACATGAAAGACTTTTAGTAAAATATTGAAGCAAAAGATTATAAGAAACACTTTCTTTTATGAGTTTCTGAAAACCAAGATTGCTTTAAAACTATTGTAAACTTTTTTTGACTCTCTTTCAACCAAAATTACAACCTGTAAGCTTTCAACACATTTTCTAGAGGTTGATAAAATATTAAAAAGGAAGTCATTAATCTTTTATACCAGTTGTACTTTATGCTTAGTATGTTCTCACATGGTTATAGATTTCTTACAACCTACTAAAGTCAATAAATTGAAAGAGCACTTTCAATTTCTGGAAGTTCAATTCAAAAGACCTTATGCGCTATTACTGAAAAGCTTTTGATCTATTTAAACTGTATATCATAATTATGCCACAAATACATCACTAAGTAAAGAATCAAATTAAATAATTTTTATAATGCCACAATTTAGCCATATCAGTATTTCTGAAATTCTAACATACAGGAAAATTCTCCTATTCTGTCAATGAATCTTCTAAATTTAATTTGCTTTTCTTCATTATGACAGAATTATTTTTACTTTTATTTTTATAAGGACAATAAAAAATAAAACATAAAAATAACTTACAAACAAAGAAAGCTGAACTTTAAGTGCCATCATTCAGTAAAAGAATTTTCAGTGACATTTTGTCCATGTAAATATGTCTACTACTTCAGTTGATACGACTGAGAGCTTTTCTTTAAGAAGCAAACTGGAAATATTACAATACCTTTACAGTCACACAGTAAAGTGCATAAGTGTGGAAAATAATTTCAGATGTTCATTTGGGGAAAGCATTACATTCATAAGGTGAGTGAGAAGAAAAAAATCGTTTGTGAGTCCAACGTTTTACATGATTTTGCTGGCCATGTAGATCTTTGCACAGCACAATATGTCATGGTGTGAGTTGCTTACATGTGTGTGTAGATGTATGGCACTGCAGAACAGTATAGATGTTTACTTGGCCCTAAGTATTGACTTTGAAAAAAAAAATTAAGTTTATGAAAGGATTGTCCTTTGGAAGAGTTTAGGGGTTCAGATTGGGTTTGTAGTGGTTTCTGATTTTCAACACCCCCTTCACCCACACTCCGCTTCCCAGGAAGGTACTTCTGACATTTACACAAGATTAACACTGGAATAATTTTGTCAGTCTGCAAAAAGCAATCATTTCTCCTGCCCCAATAAATAAGAAAGAGCAGTTTGTTCTATAAACCTAGCTACTCAAAGATAGATAGATAGATAGATAGATAGATAGATAGATAGATAGATAGTCTTGTTTGTATTTCTGCTGAAATGGAGACAGAAAACAAGAGCGGTTTGATTTGAACATATATATGAAAATCTTCTTTATTATTTGAATGCAGTGTGCAATAACAATTACATTTTAATGTAAAATACATTTAATGTAAAATATGTAACTGTTTTCTAAAAAAATTAGAAATTCATCTTTCTAGATGAGTAGCATAGATGATTGAAAAGATTAAATGTCTTTTGACAGACACTGTTTAGGAAGAAAGGAGCAATTCTTTTTGCAGTATAAAACCATAGAGTGGCTGTGTAAAAATTTATAACACCAAAAAATATAATTAAACAGGAAAAAAAGAGGCAATGCAGACAGCTATTAAAAATATATTTAAGTAAAAATGGAAGATAAAAGTAAAGTTTTTAAAAACTCTAAGTGTAGCTTTTAATATCTTACTAAATTCTACTGGTAAGTCTTTCATATATGTGTGTTAGCAAGCATTTATTTATTCACAGATGCAAGAGGAATAGTACTTAAAATTATGATATGGATCAGTTTTGAAGTTCAGAAGAATCAGAGTTCATGTTAAATCAGTTCTTTAAACCATTCAGGTAAGGCTTTGAATACTCCAGCCCATCTTGCAGACATGTGAACTTCTCTATTGTTGTGAAAAGCAATCAAAGCTGATATCAGCTGTTACATTTGAAGAAAATGCATGTATATAAAAATAATATATATTTTTATTTCTTTATTTTATTTTTCTGGACTTAGACAGATTCCTAGATTTCACTAGGCAAATTGAATTTAAAATCTTCAGGAAAGCTTTTATAAATTCCTGTAAGTTATA
Source organism: Eulacestoma nigropectus (assembly GCA_013397775.1). Lineage (NCBI taxonomy): Eukaryota > Metazoa > Chordata > Aves > Passeriformes > Eulacestoma > Eulacestoma nigropectus. The sequence continues at coordinate 116,103 of VZTE01005259.1, read as the reverse complement.
CTTGATCTTTCTGGAAAATGTCCCCCTATTTACACTTCAGAAATAGCCTTTGCTGAAAGAGATGAGTCTATGTAAAAACAGCTCCTTTCCAACTCCTGCTTTGCTTAAATCCTTAGGCAGCCCTAGAGCTTCACATTGGGCATCAAGAGCAGTGGCTGCCTAGTACAAATACTGGCTGATTTGGCACAGCATCCCTCACATCTAGCAGAGCTTTGCTCTAGAAATGGTGCAAGTTCAAGGAATGGGCTTCAGAGCAGCTGTCGGCATTCATTCCTGGCAGACGACCAAAGGAGACGTGTGCCACGAGAAAGCCTCTTGCTACGTTTCACGGTATTTAATAAGTACTGGAAGAATGAGTCACAGGGACAGGCTTGCCTATCATCCATGTGGACTACTAGAAAGAGAAAAATCTCCATTATGATTATTTGATAAATTAGAAAGAACATTAGTGTGAACTCCCTTTCAGTACAATTACAGAATACCACAATATGTCAATAACAAAATACTGCACTTGACACAAAGAAATACGGGGACAATATATTATGGATATGCAACATATGAAAATCAAAGCCATTTAAAAAATTATTTAAGAATAATTTCCAGGCGTGATTCTAAGTCACTATTTTCAGTAGCTTATACACATCAAAAAAAGAATCAGCAACAGCTTTCAATCTTTAACTGGAGAGAAATTAAGAAACAGCATTCATGGTTTACCTTCCTTTTCTTTGTCTATTGACAAGAAAATTAATCTGGGGGAGGGAAACGTAAACTGAAGAACAATTTCTGAGACAGAGAAAAAGGTGATTTCAGTAGACCTGTGGCAATTTGCATAAACCAAGGATCTTTCTTTCAGCCTTCTCCAAAAAAACAAAAGGGGTGGGGGGGAAGTATAATTTTGGCCTATCCACTGTTTGATAAGTTTGGTTTGTGTTGTTCCTATTCCGCTATCACAAGCAGAAACTCCTTAGGAAGAAATCACTTCTTTCTGAGACATGAGCCGGGAGCCAGGAGAATTGTTATTATCTGAGGAGAGTATTATTGTCATATATTGGAAGCAATGCAATATTTAAATGTCAGAAATTAGAGCTAAATTATATATTAATTATTTTTCAGTGTCTAGGGTTAGACTTCTGCAGATTTGGATTTTTCAGCTTTTTTCCCTTTTTTTCTTGTATGCACATGCACGGCTTCATGATAAACAGCCAGAGATGAGGCTATTACTCGCTGACACTGTAAGAATCTTTACTCCCTACAATGCTTAGTGCTGAGATGATTTTCATTGCTGAAAGCCTAAGGATGCATGCAATTTAGACATGAGTTCTGCTTTTCCAAATTATGCTCTGACTTTTTTTTTCTTTTGGTGTTTTGATGTGTCCTCTTTGTTGTAGCATTATTAATTATTATTATCATCATCATCACCATCATAATCTATAATTTAACAACTCTTTTTTTATAGTTGTGCTAAAGTCCCCACAGTCTGAGCAAATACACCATGGACCATCATTTATGTCTACAGTAATAAAAGAATTTATCATTTCAGCAATTTTCTTGGCTATTTGTAAGGGGAGTTTTATGCTATCTACTCAGGCTTCATTTTGTTCTGAAGACCAAGGACTGCTTTAGTATGTAGAGGAATCACAGAAGCAATCTATCTGTCTACTCAAATTTTGTGTTTAACAGGTAACATCACTAAGGATTTAATGGCAAAAGACAGGTTGAATCATTTATCTTAGTACTGCATACCTATGCTGTTTTCATTTCAACAGGGGGACATTATAAAACTATAATTTTAAGTGAGACTGTAATTTCTCCATTTCAGCACAGGATAAAAAAATTCTTGTTTCATTAGCAGCAGAATTATAGTGATGTTAATGAGCAGGAAACTGTATGTGGTAACATTGTCCAGATCAAGGGATTAACAGTTTGTCAAAGATACGGTGTCTTTTACCCACCTGTAGCTAGATATGTTGGCTTCTGAACCAATGTCCTTCCCTTCTCTTCCCTTCCCTTCCCTTCCCTTCCCTTCCCTTCCCTTCCCTTCCCTGCAACTTCCCTTCCCTGAAACTTCCCTGAAACTTCCCTGAAACTTCCCTGAAACTTCCCTGAAACTTCCCTGAAACTTCCCTTCCCTGAAACTTCCCTGAAACTCCCCCGAAACTTCCCTCTCCAGGTATCCTTTTTAAAGCATTTTCTTGTGCAATTTGTAGAACAGCTTCTAGGACAATAAGAAATATGTTCTCATATTCCTAATATGCCACTTAGTGTAGCACTCTCCCCTTTTTATAGTTTTTCAATAATGCTTTTGGAATTAAGGTAATCTGATTTACTTTTGATGAAAACAATACTGATTACCATACTCCAATACTTCATTGGAGATTCACAGGCAGATTTTCAGCTGTCTATATTCATTCAAATAAGGCATCTTAAGAGATAGCACACTTCAAGCTGTGATTTGCCTTCCTTCTATCTTCTCTTTTGCAGTTCTTATTTCTTCCCAGATACGAATTTTGAACTACTGTTGAGGGTGTGATATAAGGATGTGGGCTTACTTGAACATTGGTAACACTGACTATTAACTATCAGATTCTAAAATACAGATGATGGAATATCATTTGCATTTTAATTGTATTATAGATAATAGAATAACTTTCTATTGATCTAAACTGGTAGGAATTATCATAGTCATTCCTAATAGAGTTGGTGAGATTTGAAAAGTGTATTTTAATTTCTTGTCTTTCAGTTTCTGATTTGGATCTCCAAATGGTAAGGCATTCTACTAGAAGAGTTTTCATGTCTTTCTTATGAGCTGTTGTGAGATGACTTTGCACTGAAGTTTTCAGTTCCTGCATCTGGTGGCACAAATGAAATGCTGTAAGTGTTTTTATGCTTTTTTTTCATATTAAATTTTCATATTTAATACTAGGTAATGTAGTTGTAGCTTTAGTTCTCTACTAATGTCAGAGATTACAGCCTGAGAGTTTCAAACTAGACATCTGGGCAAGAAAAATCTACTGGAAGGGCAGGGCACCACTGAAACAGGGTAGCCTAGAAGGTTGTGGAATACCCTTGGAGATTTTCAAGCCTTGGCTAGACCACCACAGCTGACCTTTTCGAGTGTTGGTTATAGCCCATTCCATGTAGGAATTGACCTATATGAATTCAATTGACACCCCCCTTAACCAGCACTTCTATCTTGGAAGTGGAAATGCTGTGACTTGGTAAAATAGAAAAGGTAAAAAGAGTCAGCTGCCATCACAAGGGCTGCATATCAGAATAACCAACCTGGAGAAACTAGTGTCTTTGGACCTGTCAATTTCCAGGAACTGCTCAGTATCACACCAACATCCTGTAATAAAAAGGGATGATGATGAAGGTCATCACTTCTCTTATGTTATTGACACGTTACAGAGAACTGTATCACAAACCAGAGTCTCATTTTCAAGGCTTATTTTAGTCTGATAAGGAGTGGCACCATTTTTTGCTCTGGACTGTCTGCAAATTACGTAGTTGGGTCCTTGTGACCTGAGTCACACAGCACAGTCTAGGCAGGATAAACAAAGAACTTCACCTAGGGATTGTTCAGCCAGTCTTTAAACCTCATATATCACTACATTATGATCAAAGGATGATTCATGGTGAGCCTTTTGTAACTGGCATATATTAATGCAATTATGCCTAATATTTTTTTCTATGTAAATTCACTGTTTCATCTTTGCCATGGTCAAATGTGTCATTCCTGCTATACCTCAGCATAACTGATAAAGGTATTATAGAGCACAGTACAGTCCTTCTGTTCTTATATTTTCACATTTCACTATGCAAGCAGATGCACTAACAAAACTATTTGAATTGTATGGTCTCCTCAAGTGCCTTTACTACAGTAAATGGTCTTTGATGCTTTATTGAGGTTCATCAGTGAATGTAGAAAAAGAATAATTTCCTTTTTATATTTTTTCTAATGCTGAAAAATAAAAAATGATAGGTTAAACTTGAAATACTTCTTACAGAAATCTGCAGCAAAGGGAATGGTTGTTACTTTATGGAGTGACTGGATAAAATGAAGTGCTTAGGTAGAGTTAAAAAACCCCACACCTTCTTACAAATAACATTCATCATAATTTTCTCTTAATAGATATGCCATCATACTTGTGTATGCTAATGTTGTTTCTGCTGTTCAAATAAAGCACTCCATGCAGTGTTTCAGCTAATAGTGAGAAAACTCAATACTTTACTATGACATCTCTATTGTAGTTTGCATTTTAGCTCCTCTTTGATACAGATAAATTCTTTAGCTGTGCCACATTTTTCCTCAAGATTGGGCAGATCAGTGAGGGCCATAAAATATTAATCATAAAAGCTTAGAGAATTAGATATGTCTGTGACTGTGGGTTTGTCTTGTTGGCAAATCTTTCTCAGTCTAACCTATTTCTCCTTTTTAACTCCATCAGAAATTATGCACTGTAAAAAATATTATGTCTGTTCAGATTAAAATATATATGGTTTTTCAGACCAGAGAAAGAGTCTGATTTTTTTTATTTAGTGCTTCAAGTTTATTTAGGAATTTTATACATTTTTTTAGTAGTTTTGTTGACAAAAGAACACCTGATTGCCAGTATGTCATTTTCTTTTATTGCTCCAATTATCACACTATCCTGCAGACCACATCGAGTTAGAAGAAAGGATAGAAGTACAGAGAAAGAGAATTATAGCTACATTTGTAATCATGTGCCACTACAGGGCAAAGATACTTAACCAGCTAGTTGCCATGGTGGGTACAATGTGTGTTACAGGAGAAGCTGTTGAGAAACCTCTAGTTTCTGACTAGGCCCTGTGATTTGGCAGTTGAAGAGGAACGGGAAGTGATCATGTCCTTTTCTTTTCCAATGCCTTTTTTAGCCTATGCATCTGGGGCTTGCTTTTATTAAACTAGGTGGCATCAAAACTTCTGTCCCAAAGGTGGAGGATTGAGTGGACCCTTTCTTTTGTTGAGAGATATTTTCTCTTATCTTCCTTGTTTCACTACCTTGTACTTCTTGGTTTATTTCTTCTTTAGTTAACTGTTATTAACATGGGTTAGTTAAATAGAAACATCTCCTAGCATGGAGAGGGAGCCATTTTTTTCAAATTAATGTTAGCCTGTGCTGGGTAGATTTTAATGAGTTATCCATATAGCAGCATAAATGGGAATGGGTATACTGACTGTAATGAAAAATAAAATTAATTACATAAGAACAGGTCATGCTAAAAGTCCTTGAACAACAATAAGCTGTCTCTAATTATTAGTCTGTGACAATGTGGATTTTTGCATCCTTGGAAAATTAATTGTATAGCACTAGGAAGATTTTGTGTTCTTCCTCCTACTTGACTCAAGCTGCTTGCCATACATTTGTTATTTCCATTTTCCTTTGCTTACTACTGTGATGGGATTCTATAAACCCACTTAAAATAAAATTTGGAGAAAATGTCTCTACTTGTCTAGAATTCTCAAAATCTACAGGAGTATCTAAAGACAGGAGTCACCTTACCTGACTTTAGTCTTGAAAAAGGTGGAGTAAATGGAAAGAGACAGTTTGCCTACTCAGAGTACCTTCCTGAAACAGCTATCTTAGCATACATTTAATTACTTTATAATGAGTACCTGTGTAAACAGCACAGATTATGACTAATGCTTAGGTGAATAAAACCTTTGATGAATTCTTTCCTAACGGTTTAAAGTGTTGCTGTTTCTGCTGACAGTACTATCAACCAGCTTCAAGGTACTGCCTTCATAGCTCAAAGTGTGGGAGACAGTGAAACAATAGTTAATTCTTGGTTTTATGCCTTCTCTAGGCCTGGTACTACATTGGTAATTCCAGTCTATCCTTTTGGTTATCCTATAAAAACATTTCCCATCAAAATTCCTTGTTAAATGTATACATCCACCAACAATGGGGACCCAAATCTCATGATCTCCGTCCTAGACTCCCTCAAATTTGCTATCCAATATTGTGTCCTTTCTGTCCGTTTCTATAGCTCCTTGCAAACCAGGACTTTGACAGTCCTTCAGTCCCTAAGGTACACCCAGGAGATTTCAAATTCGGTGAGGTTTCTGGGATCTACACACATTTTTCCTGTTGTCAGTATCTTCCCATGTGTGCTGCTGATGGTTTGCTTAGAGTATTTCCAAAAGTCATAAGGAGTGAGGAGTTTCTGGTGAGACATAAGCAGGACAGTGAAGCACTTTTAACGTTATTCTTTCCATTCTTATGAGAACAACACTTTTTTCAAAATGTTAGAAAAGAAATGTAAGTTTCAAGGAGACTTGCTACTTTCTAGAAGAAACCATAATATTCCTCTTGAGGTGACCAGAAACCCTGTTGTACAAAAGAGTTTTGTCTTGTGCCCAATGTGCTTAACAGATCAGAGCTAAGGTGACAGTGGTGGGTGAGAACACTAATCCATGGTATCTAACTGGTCTCATCCTTACCAAACTGTCACTTTCTAACCTTGTCTTTTGTCTATTAAAAATAAAGAAAAAAGGAAAAACAGCTTTCTTTTAGTCCAGAATAGAATGAAACACCAAGTCATATGTTCCACAAGAAGAATCAAGCAGTTTACTATGTCATGTTGGCCTTTTGCATAGTGTTAAATGAAATCACACATTGCTCAGACTTTCTAATTAACAGTATGCTGTGTGGAGGAAGTCTTTCAGTAATTAACCTTTCAGTTAATCAAAGTGGATTTTCTGCTTCTCTCTATCTTCAATCTATTTCATGTTTTTTTCTCCCTTTATTTCTTATTATGTACTTTGCAGCCTAGATCTTGCCTTTGAAATACTAAGATCAAGTCTCTGATTCACAGCTATCAAAATTTTGAGCTACACTGTAAGATAACAGGGAAGGGTAAAGCTTATTTTGACTCTAATAATTCTGAATAAAATATCAGTTTTAATATGATAGAAAAATAACTCCCATGAGCCATTTCTCTTGGCTGAAATCATATACACTAATAAAGATGTTCTGCTTTTCATTCAAAATCAAAGGTTATTCATTTTAGGAATGTAGAACTCTTTTTGTAAAGTGAGACGTAATTGTTCCTTATGTATACAATAGAACTTCATCAAACTGAAAACTGAGCTCATGCATTACCTGCAGATTTTCTCTTCATTTTCCACAATGTTTCAAATTCTTAAGCATTTCTTAGGTAGTAATTTTTGTTGTTGTATTCTATAAAAATACAGAGTCATTTATAAAGAAACTGCAGTACAAATAGGAGGCTTACAAGCCAACATATACAGATTCGAAAGTGTAGAGAGGTCAGGTAAAATTTTTGAAATAATTTCCTGTTTTATAAAGTAATAAAAAGAGGGTTAACTCTTTAATAAATGTAGTTTCTTCAGCAAAGAACAATTTTTTTTCTCTCTCTTTTGTATCCACTTAAAGAAGTAGAATGTATTTCAACTTGACTACATGGAAGAGACTAATTGCCAAATAGTCAGCCTAAATGATCTACTAGTTGATGTTTTATCAATATTTTTGCTGAATTAATTAATCATTACCTCATGCATATGTTTGCATATTTTTATCTTACATAAACTTAGAAAAGCCTACAAATAATCTTCTAAATAGAGAGCATGTAGTGATAGGATAAGGGGAAATGGATTCACCCTGAAATAGGGCAGGTTTAGATTAGATATTACGAAGAAATTCTTTACTGTGAAGGTGGTGAGGCACTGGAACAGGTGGGCCAATGAAGCTATGGATGCCCCATCCCTGGAAATGATCAAGGCCAGGTTGGGTGGAACTCTGAGGAACCTGATCTAGCGAAAGGTGTGCCTTCCCATGGCACACTCCCATGGAAGGTTTGGGACTAGATGATCTTTAAGGACCCTTGCAACCCAAGCCATTCTGTGATTCTATGATGTAATTATTGAAATATTTTATATTTTTGCACTGTCGGACACTCTAAGCCAATATAAAAACACAAACTGCATTTTCATGTAGTTTAACAGACACAATAAGCAATAAAAAATCACTGTGTGCTTACTGAGCTACAGAATGTGAAATATTCACACAAAGTAAGCAACACAAAAATGTAGGTAAGGTATAATGTGTCATTTATTTGTAATCATCTTTGTTTCTGTAGACATACTAATAAAAAATAATTAGGCTGTTTACTGCACACAAACTTGGTGAAATATACTTCCTTTAGGCAGCAAACTAGCTTTTCAAGTATGTTCAAATAACGTATTGACATAGCTCAGCGGAATCACAGAAAGGTGTTATTTCACCTACTGATGTTACAAGGTTATATCATGTTGGTGTTATAGGATTTGTACAATCAGAGGTCAAAAGAATATTAAAAGCCGAGGCTAATATCTATAGTCCGGATATATTAGAAAGTGAAACAGAAAATGGTATTAAAATCTCAATGGTCATTAGACCTCAAACATTCAATGGTATAAAAATTTCAATAATATTGAAATTCTTCTACTTCTCCTCCTAAGCCCAAGTTTAAAAAATACTGCATACATCCTGAGCAACTATTAAATACTATGTCATACTGAGAGCTGATGGCACCTAAAAATATAGCTGCATTCTGGCTTTTGGTTTCATACCCTGGAAGTCACCAGGAAGAGTGGGAAGCAATCATATAATTTTCCATGTAACTTCACAGCTCTTCTTGAAGTGTCTACTTCCAAAATTCATGGTGAAAACATCAAAAATACCCGAAGCACAAACATGCAGAAATTTTGCCAACAAAGAACTTTAAAAATATTCTAGTACATAATACGAGCCACTGTTACTGCCATATTTGCTTCACTCAAAGACTGACAACTAAGAAAGCTAGATTTTTGTCTTTTCTCCTTCATTATTCCTCCTGTGCTTATTATCTTCATTAAGGATTCTTATAAAAATTAATAACTGTAAACTTAAAACAAAAGAAGTCAAGTATTTGTCTGATTTTCCACTTGCAGGTAATTCAGCCATTTTCCTCTAATTTACTACAGTTATGTGTCTGAGTCACATATTTCCAATATACAAATCAGCAAGTCACAGCGTGCTTGCTTGGCTGCATTTGCAGATATGTTTAGTCCCACTTCTCTAATCTACACACAGAAGAGCCTGTCATAAAACTTAGTTGCTAAATATTTACAGTTGAAAACTATTGATCATCAGCAATACTACGAATAATTTCTTTCACAAGGACACTGTGCCCGCAGCTGATGAAGATATGTCTGTGGTCTCTAGAGCTTCCATTTAAAAGCATATTCTCACGCAGCTTGCAGCCAGAAAGCAGGGTTTCAGCGTGCATAGCAGTTGTTCCAGAAGGCAAACATTGTAAATAATGAATGCTCCCCTTCCTCCCCTTTCCTTACCTTTTATATCCAAGCTGACATCATAGAGTACAGAATATCCCTTTGATCAGTTTGGGTCAGCTGGCCTAGTTGTGTCCCTTCCCAGGATTTTGCCCAACCCCAGCCTGCTGAATGTGGACAGACAGCCTTGGTGTTGTGCCAGTGCTGCTCAGCAGTAGCCAAAAAACACTGGTGTGTTATCATAACCTTTCCAGATACCAATGCAAAGAACAGCGCTGTGAGGGCTGGGTCAGCCAGACCCAGTACATGGGTTGAATACCCCATACTGCATTGAAATGAAACAGCTCTCTGCCTTACTGTCCTGCCATATAGAAAATTTATTCCACCTAAAATTTGTTCCCCGTTAACACAACTTAAGGGCATGAGTCCACTGTGGCTGTTAAGCCCTCATCAATGGACATCTCTTGCAACTTTCATATACCCTGCAGTAAAGCTATTAGGTACTTACTGTGTGTCATACAGGTAATAGTCTGTCCACTTTGTGCTGTACTGTGATGAATCTATTGAATGGAAATTCTAGCAGCAGCAAAACCATGTTCTGGGTAAAGCTGAGAGGGAAGCAGCAGTCAGATACCTGGAGACAGAGAACTGGTTTGTGAAATGCACAGAGGGAACTATCTTGGGATACACAAGCACACTTGAGCTTTTTAATGGAAGGAAAATTGTAGTAGTCTACTGCAGACAAGACATGCCAGCCATAGTGCCATAGATGGGGATGATAGAGGATGTGACCTTGTGTTATTGTAGAATTAAGACATTTCTGTGCTGAGGATAGGTGTAAGTCTATGCTGTAGTTCCATGTTTTGGAGATAGAGACAGAGGCTTACTGTTTATGTGCTGTCTTTAAAAAGGAAGCAAAAGTAAATTACTAAGGGAATGTGAAAAAATTCCTCCCTTTGGGTATCTATAACCGAGTATGACATCTCAGGCTGTTTTTGTAGCCAGTGAAGAGAAATGGGCATTTTTGGGGCACAATTCATCTGATAAGTTTTAGAAAATTGCCCTTTAGTGAGATGAATCACAGTTTAGAAATACTTATTTTTCTTCATTGGCTATAAATGGACATCAAGTGTGACTAGCTCAGGCACTCACATCACAGCTGTCTGTGTTTGACCAAGCAAATGTCATTTTAAGAAGACAATGAAGCACAACTCAAATGAGTTCTCAAACAATGGGGTGTATATCCGATAGACATATCACTCAACAATCGGTAGTGGAGGAGTGGCCTGAAAGTATCACCTCAGGAACCTTGTGCATCTATCAATAAAGTTATTATGTGTTCTTCTGTTGTAGTCATTCCTGAAAGACTTATTTGAAAAGATGCCATATCTTTTGTCCTTAAGTCTCACTAAATCTATTTACATTGTAATTCATTAGAAAAACATAGGGTACTGAGATTTTATGAGCGTTTACAACAGTGTTTCTTGCCAATGCTGAGTTAGACTGTTATTTTCCCTGAGCTCTCTGTAATATCACTGGTGGTGAGAAGCCTTTACAAAAGGTGATTCAGAAGGATATTTCAACGTTGGTGCTCTAAAGGAACCAGTTTGAGCAAAGTGGAACATATGTCATTACATAAGACTCACTGTCAAACTTATTTCTGCATTTCAGGAGCTATTTAAAAATAAGAGAGCTAGTGTACCTACCTACAAGGGGCAAAGCTAGGAAATTATGCAAAATATAGAATAAAAAGGAAATTATTTTTTCCTTGCCATGGAGATTTTATTTCTGTTCTTTTAATTTTCACTTTATTTAAGTTACTGTGGATATTCTGGTTGCTTTTATTCTTAGTAAAAATGCTACACTTTGCTCCTGATACATAGGTACAACTAAAACTTTAACTTATCAGTTGGTCTTATTTGAACTTTGCTTGCAAAGAAATGTAATTTTTCTAGTGAGAAACCCTTTCATAGTACTTCTTTTTCCCCAAACTCTAAAATTCTGTTTTCTTCCCAACTGCACTGTAGCTGCTGGCATTGTAAAAATGAGAAAAACAGATATTGAAAGTGCACATTTAAATTTATAGAGCATATTTTTGACCATATAGTGAGAAATTCCTTCTTGTCCATGTATTGAATTTAATTGAAATAATATGTTTAGTACCCATATTTTTATATATTGATATCATTTAAGACACATAAAAGAGTTTTCTGTCACTAATGTGAAGTTGTATTTAATAGCTTCTTCAGAGGAAAAGTGGATTGGAAGTCTTCCTCAAAACACTCAAGAAAAAAAATCAAATATATTTATTAAAGATTTATTCACCCTCTGCTACTACTTTGATTATTTAACAATTTATTTGGAAAAATAAGGAATTCAAAAATATTTTTATATTAGAAACCTTGATAACCAATAGTATTTTATTGCCATGACTTGAGTTTATTTATAATAACTGAAATATAGAATAGTGGAAAAAGTCATTTAAGCCTTTATTGATCATCAGATTTGCCATGTGGCAAGGACAAAAAAGCCTATTTGGCACACCTGACAGGTTGATTATATCATCCATGTCAATGTTTTTTTCTTCAGTTTTGTTTTATTTTGTTTTGTTTTGTTTTCAAGAAAGGCAAGGGAGAAAGTTTTTTGCTTAGGTTACAAAATTATCCCTGGCACAACCTAACAGATCCCACCAAATGTAATGCTAGTAAAACATAAATTGAAGCCAGAAGTAAAATGAATTAAACATCTCCTAGAAAAATGGGAAACTAATCTGCTACAAGATAGAGGTAGTAACACCTTCTCCTTCCCCACTATCCTTTTGAATACTGGTGCATCAGTTCAATGAAATCAGGCTTCAGCTGAATAGCAGAGATTTCCACAGGCACGGGCTTTGGAGAGATGTTCCCTTCTCAAACGGAACTAGTTTTACTTGACAGGTCACAGAGATAAAGGGTAGCATGGCCCTGCTCACTGAAATCAGCTTTAGATAAGTCAGTGTGTTTGCAGAGATCCCATGCTAGCCAGCTCCATGGATCTGAAATACCTGTTAGCTCGGCATGTAGCTATTCATCCCAGGCCTCTTCATGCTGCCTAGAGCCATTTTTATGAAGTCTATGGGAAATCTGATGATTAAAGTTGAATTCATCATCATGGCAATTGAAAGCTGCTAGTGCACCTGGTCTACTTGCCTTCTACGAAGGATTTATTCACAAGATCTCTAAACTAATATTAACTCAGAAGGCAAAAGCAGTGCTGATTCTGGCAACAGCAGCTATTTATCCCTCCCACTACACATCCCGCTTAGCATGCATGATCAAATTGCTTTAGAGTATAAGATAACGTTGCAGATTTTAGGTACCTCTAAAACCATCTTCCTTCTTTACACAGTCAACATCAATTAATATAATAAATCAAGGCCAGACTGTTCCATAAATAACACAGTCCACTCAATAACAAAAATAATTTTAATTCTTTCTTGTTAAAAACCAAACTAGTGCAAGCAAGACTACTGGGTTTTGAACACATAAACAGTTTTGGATTTCTGGGTTTCTTCTAGTTAGTCTGACTGCAGAATCAAAGCAGAAGATGACAAATTCTGGGTGTATTTAGTCCACACTAGATTGCTTCTATTGAAAAGAAATTATCATAAAAGTATATTTTTGATATGACTATAGATGAAGATACAAAATATTAAAAGAAAAAAACAAGTGACAAATACAGCATTTTATGAAGAATTTTTTTCATCTTATATATGGTTATTCATCAAAATTTACTGAAGTTTGTTATTTTCTTTTTTTTTTTTTTTTAGTAATAAGCCAATTGTTGGTTACGCACACCCATCCATTGTTTTCTAAGCCTTCTCTATAGAAGGAGTTGCTTCATTGATCAAGAAGCTGGTTCCTGGATGCTTATTGGAAAGTCTTAATAAAACTCTTATCTTAGAAGCAGTTTAGTAGAACAGCCAGTGAAAACAAATTTTCTGGCATTTAATTTTCTAATCTATTTTACATTATTTCCCAGGGGTACCATGACCTTCACAGATAGATGTCTTTGTGCAAATATCCAATTATATGGTAGAATCTCATGAGTTTGAGAGTTTCCCCTTAAAAATTAGCCAACTTTCTAAATGGACTTTTTTCCTCTCCTGAAAAAGTTAAACCTAGTCTAAGGACCCAACCACGGGTTAAAGGACCAGTCATGCCATTAAAAAAAAAAAAATTGGAAGTCAGTCAATAAAAAATTATTTACTTTTTGATCTTGGCAGTATCCCCCAAATTCATATCATTATGTGAGATCTGTGAAACAATATGGAAGGATGCCAGGTTAAAATATCTTTCAATACCTCAATACTTGACATTGGTTCATTATATCCAACACCAAGCATATCTCCCCAGAAGTGAATACTTATCATGAAAAATGTCACTTGTTCCTAATCAGATGAAATCTCTCAGGGTTGTCCATCTCTCGTAATGCTGCTTTCTGACAAGCCACAAACACTGTGAAGCAAGAAGAGGATGGAGAATTATTGTCACAACTCAATCCCTAGAACCCCCTTTAGGGTTAAGGTTACATCAAATGGTAGGTTGACATCAGCCACACATATATGCAACTACATGGAGGCTCTTTGGTTTGTTTAGTTGAGGGTTTTTTGTCCACATCAGGTTTACAAATAACTAAACGATTGTAGACGACACAAAACTGGGACGAGTGGCTGATAGGCCACACAGTTGTGCTGCAATTCAAAGGGGCCTTGGCAGGCTGGAGAAATAGGCCGACAGAAACCTCGAGTGTCAACAAGGAGAAGTTCAAAATCCTGCACCTATACCAACCCCACACACCAATATACGCTGGGAACCACCCAACTGGAAAGCAGCTTAGCAGAAAAGAACCTGGCAGCCATAGCAGATGTGAATTTGAAGAAGAGCCAGTAATGTGCCCTTGCAGCAAAGACTGTGGGGAAATAACAGAAGATTGGCACACAGTATTGTAAACACACACTCAAGTGAGTTACAGCTGGGGTGTCAAAAATCACATATATCATATTAATTGCTGTTTAGCCTTGTGTGTTTGACAAGCAGAACATCTGTGTTTAGATAATATAGACCTGTGATAGGCTTAGAGGCATCTTATCAAACATTCTGGAGATTTATTCTCTGCTGTAAGAAAGATCAAGCACAGTGGTAAACTGTGCCTCTGCAAATCCCTGATACACAGGCAAAACCAGTAAGTTCAGTGACCCTCTAATGTGGACCAAGCTCTGCAGTGCCTGCAGCTCTGCTTGTGTACCTGGGTGCTGTTTTGAGGATCCCCAGCTGGTGCAGTAACAAAAATAAATGTACTCTGTGTATTTTATTGATATTTTTATGTTTGTTCCTGCATCCTGCCTGTGCTGACTCACACAAAAGTATATGGTATCCTGGGCTCCTTAGGCAAAGCACTGCCAGCAGGTTAAGGGCTGTGCTGTACTCGGCACTGGTGAGGCCACTCCTAGAGTGTTGTACCCAGTTCCAGGCTCCCCAGTAAAAGAGAGACATGGGCATGCAAGAGAGAGTCCAAGCAAGGACCACAAGGATGTTTAAGGGACTGGACCATCTTTGCTATAGGGAAAGATTGAGACAGGTGGGGCAGTAAAGTCTAGAGAAGACAAGGTGCAGACGAAGTCTTACACCGTATATGAATACCTGAATAGATGATGCAAAGAAAACAGAGCCAGCAGTGCCCAGTGACAAGACCAGAGGAAATGGGCACAGACTGAAACATAGGAGGTTCCCTCTGAACATCAGAAAACGATTTTTTACTGTGAGGGTGACTGAGCACTGGCACATGCTGCCCAGAGAATATGTGGCTCTCATTCCTTGCATATATTCAAAAGCTGTCTGGACACAACCGAGAGCACCTGGTTCCAGGCGGTGCGACACAGATATAGAGAGTGGGACAGAGGACTTCTGAAGGTCCCTTTTAGCCTCAGCCTTTCTATAATTTTGCAGTTCTCTGAAACAGCCACTCATCTTTCTATTATGTGAGGCTACAGAGCGTGCTGTAGAGAAATCCACGAACTGATTTCATCAGAATCAGGTGAAACTTTTCATAAGATTAGTTGGCTTTGGTCAAACACCTCTGTTCATTTTCTTTCATCCCAAAAATATATTTTTCTCTCTCAGTGCAATTCTCTTAAAACAGGGTTTTCCACAGCACTTGACAAGCTCTTAGCTCTAAACTGTAAAGGCTGTAGGACACTGAGGTATAAGTTAACACAGGGAGTAAGTGTTACTGAGACATTAGCTCATATAGTCTGTGTGTTGGGTGAAGGGACTGAGAGCTGAGGTATCGTCACACCAGGATGTCCCTCTAGTTTATTCAGGCTGGTCCCTAATATACTCAAGGAATTTAGTTTTTCTGATAGCCTGTAGCTTCTGATAATTCCAGTACTCTCATACTGTATAAATGTACTGTGTGATAACAGTTTATTAAAGTTGTGTCTTCTGTTGAATCTATCAGTACTTGTGTCCATGTATTCCTTTCATTAATTGATAAGTCAATGGATAAAATCTACTGGATATATATGTAACTCAAATTCCATCTTTCTAAAACTTCTCTTCTCAGAATGGTACCCAGTGCTATTTTCGATGCACAAGGGTTTCTCTCTGTATTTCTGATGCAGATTTATACTTCACTCCTGTATCTCTAAAAGCTTCTACTCTCACTCTCCCTGGATGTCACAGTTATCTTCTTCTTCCCTCCTCATGCCCATGCTGTTTTATTTTGCTGTCTGCTTTGTCTCTGTCGAACAGAAATTCAGGGTTATTTCAGGTTTCTTTGTTATTTTTTTCTTATCTTCCAGGCTTTTTCCACATGCTACTAACTCACTGTCTGTATCATTTTTCTAAAACCCATATTTTACACTACAACTTACTTGATAAAATATATCCAGTGATACACACCCATCCATCCAATGATGGATTAGATAGAGCTTTACCATCTAAGTCAATGCAACTTCACACTTCTTAGTAATCTCTTCCTCTTGATTAGACTTGACTCCTCCATGCCAGAAGAAATGCTCAGAGCATTACAGCCAGAGTTTTGTGGCTCCACTTTATATCCCTCTGAAGCTGTCAGACAGGAAAGACACTTCATCCACCAACACTCACTTTGAATTTAAGCTCTTTGCATTTCTGTATTGTTCAGTAACTTGCCTTAGCTGAATTGTCTCTTTTCTCCCAAACTTTCATCCCTTTTCCAAAACTGTTGGGGTCTGTACATATCTGAATGCTACATTAGTGTTTGAAATAATCTCCCTCTTTCTCTGGATCAAGGATCAATATGCCTTTCAAATTATTTTTTAAAACCTACTTCTTTTGCCCATCCTTCTATCAGTGTCAATTTTGAGTAATCTGCCTACTACTATGTTTCCATTTTTTAACATCCTGTATCTAGAATTTAGATTTCAGATGATACAATAATCTTTATACCATTTATTTTAAGCATGTGTAGCCACACAATCTACTTATGGCTAGTTTAAAACCTGAGCTCTACCTTCTGAATTTGTTAGCCTCCTTCTGAGTTAAACTTTCCTTTTCTTCAGACCAGTTTTTACTTCCTTGCTGCCAGTGACAGCAAACATCCTGCCTGTCAGCCTTAAACATTTTATATGTATAGTCAGGCTTTCACTAAGGCAGACAGTGAATCTGGCTGGAAGTCTATATGAGCCCTATGGAATAGCCTATCCATTATAATTCTCTAGTAAATTATCCCCCTGTAGCTCATATCTACATCACAATTTAGGATTTGTTTTTTTAAATCTTCTTTAAGAAAACCATGGCACATGTAAAATGTAATGATAACCATGTAAAAAAATCTGGTTTGATTTTGCCTTTTTTCTCTTTTTTCCTTTCCTGAAAGTGTTTGCTTTGCAACTTTATAAAGGTAACTGAATGCAATCCTTGAGGTATTGTGTGCAGCCTTCCAAAAAGAAAAACTGAAAAACACATTGGACAAGCATTAAGAACTGCAAGTAATGCAGTTCACTAGCAGACTGGTGGAATGGTATGTCAGAAAACTGTGGAATGAAGTGCCCGCTTCTGAGTGTCTCAGTCAAATCAGGGATTGCAATAAAGTTCACAGGAGTTTTAATAATCCAATCATCTTATTTTTCTGTGTTATCTCATGTAATAAATGTGGCAGTGGATCAGCTCTACCTCTTGGAATATGGACTCTGTAGTGACAGGTAAACCTACATGTCTCATTTGGAAATATTAAAATATAAAAATAGTTCACTTGTCATTTCTGACAGCCATCAGTGCCTCTGCAAATAAGCAACTCTTTTTGAGCTGCTGGGGCACAGCACTCAAGCAGACCAGAATATAATACAAAGATGACCTTGTTGCTCCATCCCTGTACGTCTGTAGATACAAGCAGATTCACTGTACTGGTCAGGTAAGGCTAAGTCCATAACTCATGTTGGCATCCTTAAGGGTAAAGTAACATCACAGGGCCTTTTTCTGTATCTGTTTCTGGAGGAGATACGTCAGGAAAGTAAGTGATAATCTCTGAAAGCAGACAAAGCACAAATCCCTAGTATTATCAGAAAGTGATAAAGAACGAGAATGGATCAAGTATGAAATGGTTTACCACAGAGAGTGTGCAAGTGTGTGACCTAGAGAAATTATTCTACGGATGGCAAAAAGTATTTTCCTCTAAAAAGAAGAAAATAAGGAAAAAAATCTTGCTTTATCTAATTTTTTCCCCTAGGGAATAACCATATTGAAATCCAAATTTAAATTTGTTTTAAAATTTTAATAGACATAAGTTTAAATAATTTAATTTTTTTGGTTTCAAGGACTTGGCTTATTAACAACAGACTCTTTCTGGATGGTCAATTTAATTTTACTTTTTTAAAAAATACTAAAATTCTTCTGTGTTACAAATTCTGCAAGAGAAAACCTCATAGAGTGTGAAAATCAATTTTTGACTTTTTACACAGCTTTCACACCTTTGTAGATCCTATAAAGAGCAGCCACTACATGCTGTAAAAGTTTGTCATTACATTTTTTAGCTCACTACCTCTTCACTGTGTATCATTTTAGTAAGTCAAAGGAATTATAATTTCACATTACCATGTAAAACTGCACATGTATGTCTGATAGCAACACACACATGTACATAGAAATATGAAGTTTTACAAGTTCCCTCTCTAGAGACTGAGGAAAGCAATAGATCTCATTTAGAAAGGAAAAGATTTATAATTCACACATGTTAATTAATTATTTTGTTTAACTGCTTAATGCCAGATTTATGAAACAAATTGCATTTATAACATCCTGATAGCTACTTAATTGTGCATGAATAATGAAGGCATAAAATCTTCAAGCAAAGCTGTGCCTTCAGAATTGAATTATGAATTGAAACCTTTTCTTTAATACCAAAGTCAAGGATTTTTAGTAATGGTGAATACTCTGCTCAAATGTCTCGAAGAACACCAGGGGTGTCACTGTAGGAAGTTCTGAGACTATTTTTTCAAAAGATGACTGACATTACCTGCAAAAAAAAGGCAAGATTTACCTTTTTTCTGTGCAAATTTCACTGGTGCAGTGTTCCAGAAAGCAATTCGGAGATTGGCTATAGAGATACAAGAGGAAGCAGCTCTAGGAAGAAGTAAGGAATTCTGCGTGTACATATGTGTGATCCTGGGTGCGCTCTTAGCTAAAGGCTTGCAGTATAAGGATGTCAAGCAGCACCCTCAGACAAGCTGGTTGGGGGAATGTGTTGGGAGGACTGTGTCGAGGAACGGGCTGGGGGCTGGCAAGGGCGAGCCCGCGCTGCCACCTGGTGTCGGCAGAGGTGTCAGCGCCTCCTCCGTGAAAGGCTGTATCAGGATGCAGCCTCCTTGGGGTGTCCTTCCCTTCCGTGTCTTTGCTTGATATGGTCCTACCAATAGATCTGATGAACAAAAAACCTTCTCTGGCATGATGTTTTGATTTCAGCTGTTTCCACGTGTAAAAGGCTGATGTAAGGGCTTCGTCTGAAACCAGCTCAAGGAATGCAGGTGTCCTCTGAGTGGTGACTGTACTGTGCTTTACTCTTTCTGTACATCAGTTTTGGTCATGACAGTCTTATGTTCCTCTAGCCTGATCTATGTAATTCCCTCTATTTTTATTTCTAATCCAACATGCAAACTATCTAATATAGTATGACCAGCAAATATAGTTCTAAGCCCCTTCCTCACCCTTGGGGACTTCAGACAGGTAGCTGAGAGCAAAGACGGGGGACCTGGGTAACACCACAGTCCAGACAGCAAATATGTCACATGCATTCATCCTGTGACTGAAAAAACCACATTTATTTCTTTCCAAGTTTTTTCGAAAAAAACCGATCAATACATAATACACTGACGGTGGCTACAAGCACTCTAACCCAGACTACCTGCACTTTCAATAGTCAGGATAGTTAATGCCACTATCTGAGAAGTGTCAGTATTTAATCCTCTGATTGGTTTTTAAAAGAGTGTAGTGGTTTGAAAATCAGTAATTGTACTGTGAGAAGAAGAAGGAAGGGGGAAGGGGAGAAGAGGGCAAAAAAAAAAAGAAATAAAAATGAAATCCAAATTGTAAGTGTAACACAGTCTTTTCTAAAACAAGGACAACTTTTCATTTCCACAACAGCCTGCTGGAATTCACAGACAACTAGCAACCACTGTGCTGTCATAGGGAGTTGCAGGGTTATAGGGAGACCTAGTATTTGGAAATTCATGTCCCTAACAGGTTTCCTGAGGTTTATTTTCAATGTCCTTAGATATTAAGAAAAAGGAAATCCTTGATGTAACTTAAAAATATATCTAAACTAGGGTTTTCAACTTCAGAATAATCAGGCTTCTGTAATTCAGCCCACCCCAAATAGACAGACAAAAATCTGTATTGTTACTGATTCCTTTTTTTTCCTCATGCAACCTGTAAATCGGTTTTATTCGCAACATAGCGAATATAAAAACATTCTGTGTACAACCAGCCTCCCTTTACTGCAGTTCATTTAGATAGATTTCTAGCAGTTAAACATTTGCATTACTAATATTTGATATATTTACCTCCTGGTTCTCTAGAGTCTAATGGACTCATATTTTATACTGTTAAATATGTTTATTCAGTTTGGCAAAACAAATACATATTGAATTTTTTGCTTGGTAGGTTTTTTGTTATTAGGACAGAAAATTTTCTATATGACATGACAAATCATTTATGGAACTCCTAATTTGGCCTATTTTGTAACAGTGTAGATGTTCAACACTTTCAAAAATGAAGGTATTTAAGTGCAGGGTTTAACCATTGCATGTGTAGTGCTTTTTACTACTTCACACAGGCCAGCTTTAGTCTCTCTGTGTGTATAACTTCTATATATGAAATCTGATTGAAAAATCATGAAATGTTATGGAAAATAGTCAAAATATGAGTAAGAATATAAATAATAAGCTTATAATCCCTCAGAGTTTGGGCAGTGAGATCTTTAGTTTGTGGCCAAATCTTGTTCAAACACAAGCAGTCTTACACAGGTTAGTGCTCACGGTTTGGTAGAGAAGAACATCATTCATCTTGTTTTAAAGAGTAAAGTGACTAAAATTAATATGCAACATTGTGATATGACTAAGTCCTTTTTCTTGATCTTGAACAGAAGTACTGAATGGCTTCATGATGTCTATGCCATCCTTATTCGATTTATCTAATAGGGTTGGTAGGGATTTCCCAGTACTCTGCTTAGACGTGTCTGGTCTAAGATAGACACCCACCTTTCCTCTGAGGATGGAAATGATACCTCCACTGAGAGTTTTTCCATCCTAGTACAGAGGCCCAAGGCTAAGGGATGTTGAACAGTCTTGCTACTGCTTTTTCACTTCAAGGAAGGTACCTTATTTGTGCCTGGAAGCTCTGGTATACAAAATTCTTCTATCGGTAACAACACTGAGTCATGTAATTACTTCATCCTTTCCTGTTGGCCTGACCTGTCTTTGAGAGGAGACAAGGTACATAGGGAAACAATGCACAGCATCATCTCTAGCCACCAAGTTGGGATCTGACAGTTAAGCATAGCAAACTGTTGATGCACTCTTGCCACAGTGACATCATAAGCCCACTCTAAAATGGGTATGACAGCGAGTATGTGTTTTTTCCTTTCTGACACAAAAAAAAATAAAAGGACACGGTTTATAGTTAAGATTGGATATTAAACCTGAAGATGACAATGATTAAATGAAATTAATTCTGCCTCAAAGTGTAGTCTATGTATGTTTGAAGGGATTTGGTACATCTGAAGGTAAGTTTAGTTGTTATCATGTTATCAGGTGGACCACTCTTGTAATACTGTGATTTTTTTCCTAGGTGACAGTACTGTATGCAGTTCTTCACGAGACACAACTTAAAATATTTTGATAAAATGAGATGCTTGCGGAAACGATCAGCAGTGTCGTTCTTAGGAATCCTTGTTGTTTGCTTGCTGTTCATGAACTTGTACATTGAAGATGGTTATGTTTTGGTAAGTTGCTAAGAAGTCATCCTAGAACAACAAAACAGGATATACCCCTAGTAAAACATTAAATTTCACAATTCCTTCAATTTCCTCTGTTGGGGTACCATTAGCAGTGAAGTATCCTCCAAGTGTGTCCTTTATGATGAAACCATCTTAATATATACTGCAGACAGCGTGGGTCCTTTTCACAGAAGTAAATATGTCACTGTTTGTTGGAAGTATGGGAGATAACAAATGTAGTAAAACATATAGGTATCTCCATGAGGTGTCCTTTGAGTCAAAATATCCTCTGTATTCTCCATACTTCTGGATTTCCCTTAATTTTAATGATGAAGATAAACTACATCTGAATTATTTGTGTGAGCTGGGAGCTTGTTTTTCAGTATACACTGCAAATCTCACCTCTGAATACTGCATTAAAAGCTATTGTAGAAATAAAATTATAGAAGAACACCTGTTCCATCCAGTTTAAGCTCCTTGCATAAACAATTTCATTTTAGTGGGTTTATTTTGTGGTTTTTTTTTTTTACTTTTTGTAACTCAGATTTGAATCTGATGGATTCAGTGCTACAGCAGTAACAATTACACATAAATGAAACCTAATGTAAGTTTACGATTTTGAAAAAAATTATGGAAGTATTTGTATTAGGAATTTCAACAAATAAGCTACCAACAGCATAACATAACTCTACGGTTTATATGTAACCTAGGGGTGTTTCAGTGCTGAATGCCGAGTAAGCCCTGGAGACTTGATTAATGGATTGAATTTCCAGTTCTTTGGAGATTGGACTGGGCCCAGTAAAAGAACATGGTGACTGAAAAACTGGATCTTGCAAATAGTAAAATGATTAAATCGAATTTGTTGTGTTGTGATATGAGTAGATAGTTCTGTCTTTATCTTGAATTGAACAGGGACACTCTGGGTTTTCCAATATTCTGAATGGTGAATTCTGATCTCATTTGCATCTGAAAAGAAACATGATAGTGGATCAAAAAGTGTAATACATCAGTAGTAAAATACCTACATTATTTATCAGAACCATAAATACATTCATAATTATTTTAATTTAAAATATTTTAATTATAAAATTAAACAATAGCTATAAGAGTATTGTAAATACAGTATTAATACTATGCTAGTAGTTTTTTAAGCCATTGAAAAGATAACCCATGCTTGTAAGTTGTAACCCCATTACAGACATATTTCTTTGTCTAACACTAAGGTTTTGCACTCTTTTGTTTATTTAGCATTTCTTGGTTATGATTAAATTTGACCTGGCTTACCACATTTTTTTTCCTAGTGGCATTTTTCCTAATGTTTCTTCTCTGTTCACTAATTGCTTCAAAGTCCTCCAGATGTTTCTGAAAGTGCTTTTATTATCACTGCTAATGGTATTCCTCTTGGCTTGTTTTTGAAATCTTTTCCTGTCCTATTTGCCAGCTCCCCAGATGGCTCCATGTCTAATTCTTAATTTGCTCTTTTTCCCCCCTCTTTTATAAATTCACTCTCTTTCATTGCTTCTCTCATCACAATTCTGGCATGTTTGCATTCATGTAGCTCTCAGCCAAGTCTCTTGCCAAGTCTCCTGAGAGTTCTCCCAGGTCTCTTGATACCTTTATGGTCCATCAAGTGCTTTTCAAGTGTGTTAGGATGTTGACTTTTTAGCTTATTTATTTAGTTTTATTTTCAAATTTCCTGACCCTCTCTGAGAGCTCCAAACACACCATGTCTGGTGTGTGCTCTCTGCTGAGGTAAAAGATGAGCAATTTCAGTGTTTGTGGTGAGGAGAAATATACTTGGGGAAAGCTTTTGAGGATAGCAAGCTAACAAGTTTCCCTCAGGGAATGAAAATCTAAAAGTCTTCAGAGCCCCAAGGGCTCTTTGAATTGCAGCCAATCTCCTGCTGGACTATCTTCTAAAGGTAACTGGTAGAAGGAAGACAACTGACCCAGAGTTCCTCTTCCCAGTCTCAGGCAGTAGGCTGTGCAAGGGGTTGTGGGGCTGGTGTCTCTGGCACCAGATGTAAGACAAGTGGTCTTTTTCAAAACATTAAGAGTATTAAAATGAGATTCATTTTGGCAAATCTTTAGAAGGGAGAACAGAAACTTTCTGGTTTTGCTCAAAGAGTCTCACATGTCCAGAGAATCCCTTCACTGTTTTCTGCAGGGCATTTGTAGCAGAAATGGAAAGTAAGGGCCCATGTGGCAAAATAGCTGAAGCATGTTGGGTAGAGGTTGTGCAGTTATGCAGTGCTGTTTAGAAAAGCAGTTTAAGGTGCTTCATCTGCAGCTATGATTACATTTGATCAAGTATTTTGAAGATGTACTAAGCTAATATATACCAGATATCACAATATGTACAAGGGGGGTTTTATACCTATTCAGAGCTGTAAGTGAACTGTAAGTGAAGCTTGTGTTCTGCTCTCTTCTATGAATATTAATTGTTATTTTGGGCACTATGCAAAGAATAGCGCTATTGTATTAGACACAGCATCCTTAGCAGAGCAGAGTATCTTCATAAAGTGTGGAGAACCCTGGGACTTCATCCTATGGCACCCACATGAAACTCCCAGCAAACACTGGAATGTGAGTTAGAGGTTAGTTAACAGACGAAAGCCAAAACCATTACAGAAAAAGCTAGAGAAGAAAACCAAGGAGAGTTAATCAAGCTCCTCAGCTTCACTGACCTCTGCACAGTAGTCAGAGATAAAAGAAACAGATTTTAATCTTTTGAAAAAATCCAGATTTCAGTTTTGCTCATCATTCAACGAAGGAATGAAATAGCAACTATTAAAAAGAAATGTTAGCCACAAAAGGCATTTATTAAAGAGCAAAAAAAAAAGGGAAAATTTTTGCGGTGAGTTTAAATATTTTGCTTGCTAAAATCAAAACACTTTCTTCTGACATTGTCTATTTCTAAGCATTTTATGTAGCAAAACCTCAGCAGAATAAGTTTCCATTTCAAAACCTTACAAAACAAGGAATTTCGGTGCTCCATACTGGAATCTGCGACAAAATGTTTTGATATTAGAGAAAGGGTTTTGAAAAAGAAAGGTTTTGGACTAGTCCTTTTTCTTTTCCATCTGACATTTTTCATGGAAAATCTCCTTAAGTTTTGGTTTATTTTCTTCATATATCATTGAGTTACATTTTAATCTCGAACCTGATCATCAAACTTCCTTTCATAACTTATGAGCAAATGCAAAGTGGCACATAAGCACTAGACAGAAATTACTCAAGAGACACTGCAGATCAAGAGAACATATCAATGCAGGTAGATGCCCTTGGATGGCAGCCAAAGATCTCTACTAAGCTCAGAAGTGGATTATTTACTACTTCTATGCAAGAAAAACAATGAACTTTAAATGAGTGAAGATCAGTTTACAGAAATATTTCTTTGTGCTATAAGATATACCTTTGACACATTTTTTAATATTTATGCCATTAAATATGAGCTCTGTTTACTGTTTCTGTGGTTGTTCTTGTCAGCAGTAGTACTATTACTGCACAGTGCTCTCATTTAATGACAGATCAGGAAGTTTTAGTGCATTAACATGCTGCATATATCAGAAGAAATTAACTTATTCATACATCTGCCTGTCATCAGACTAAAATCAAATCAGGTAAATTAAATAAGAATTCCTACTTTTAAATTCAGTCGTGGTGACCTGTTAGATATTTTTCCTTTTCTTAAGGACTAAGGAAGAGATTTTCCTTGAGGCCCAAGTGACTTTATGGATGGGCACTACTGATTGAAGCCGCTCTTTCCCTTCTGTGCCTTTACTATGGCTAGAGAAGCCTCTTGGAAGAAAAAGATTGAAGGAGTCAAGAAGAGGAGGCATGGTGATAAATGTACCTTTTGACTATGCCATCAAAAAGTGCTCAGCAGATTCACAGAAACTTTTGCTGTCTGCATAATCACATGCATTTCTTCTTATCACAAACCTGAGCTGAAGCTACTCAGAAAAATGACAAAAATTAGCCAGGTGCCAGGATCTAGATTTGTCTTTCATTTCCAGCAGTTTTGATGGATTTTTTAATCACTGAAAACATTTTTTTAAAATCTCCCCTGCTTCTATATCTGGGAAAATTATCTTATCTATTGCTGACTGTTATTTTCTTATCCCTCTATTAAATACCACAGCATTTTTAATAATTTAATGTTTGCTACCTTTCCAGAGTTTTATACAAAGTATTTTTTTTTCCTTTTCCTGTAACTGTAATCTGAAGGCTTGTGGTAGATTTTATGTAGCCAAATTGTAGGATATTCAGTAATGCTTGTTGGTTTGGGGGTTTTTTATTTGTTTGTTTTTGTTTTAAATGAGGTGACATCTACATGCTTTCACGAAAGCTGACAGTGAAAAATGTTATTCTTGGAAACTTGTCTGTCCCTGTTTCCTCTCTAGCTAGCATTCACAAATGTGTTTCTCTCTGTCTCTCTCCCTTTTCTGTTCCTTTTGTTTTCCTGCTAATAGGAAGGGGACAAGCAATTAATCAGAGAAACAGCCACGCACCAGCTCAACCCAGAGCGTTATGTTCACAGTTTTAAAGATTTGTCTAATTTCTCAGGATCTATAAACATTTCCTATCGCTACCTAGCTGGCACACCTTTGCCAAGGAAAAGTAAGTAACTGCAATTGGAATGTTACGCAATTAGGTACTTTAAAAAGGGATGAAATCCATGTAGTCCTTGTGGCATTTCTAGGCAAGAGGGGCTGAGTTAAGCAGTGAAAATCTCAAGAGAGTTAGTGGCACAGCTATCATAGGCTGGTCTAGAGTGGCTGCTAGTCTGGACCTAGCAGTGATTGCCTCACAGTCTGATTACCTTTTGACCAACTGCCTGACTTGTAGATATCCTACAGGCAGCCCCTGGATGGTCTGTGGGAGCATACTTCTGTGGATCTCCTCCCAGGCAAGAGGAAGATGCTTTAGAAAGCAGGAGTAAGGCACATGATGGTGGTGTTCTGCAACCACCCTCTGAGAACATATTGTCAGTCTGTGTATAACTGGTAAACCCAAACTTAGGTATGCTTGGCATCACATAGATATACCCTTCAGGTCCACTATTCTGCTGGCCCAGCAGCTGCAAATGGACCTCCTTGTTCCTTTAGCTGTGCTAACAAGGGAGCTGAATTGTGCTATTATCGGGCAGTAAAGGAGGATTCTTCTCACAGCCATCTGCAGATGGACTGTTTAGTTATTCTTATTTCAGACATGGTTCAAGATTTTCCTCTAAAAGTGAAGTACGGCCATACCTAGACTTTAGACAGGTGTCCTTTGGGTTCCAAATCAATCATTTCACATACATAAACAAGGGTCTGAAGTCAAGACCAGAAGGTAAGATAAAATAATATGTGAGTTATAGAAAGCTATAAAGTTTTTTCAAATTAGATTTGAAAATTTTGGGGCTCTGTAGGCAGTGTAAATGACTTCTGGGGGTTGTGCTTCAGTGTACAGCTGCATTTTGAACAGACTTAAGCCTCGAGGGAAACCCTGAATCACTATCAGAGCAGTCTTTTACAAACAACTATATTTTAAGAAAGTTGGGATAGCTTCAACTTAAGTACACCCTGTCAGTTGCAAAGTTTTAACATTTTTTACATCAGAAGTTACAAAAATAGAGATATATTAGCAAATATCTGAAAAAAACTCCTAATTTGGAATGCTGGTAAAAATGCAATGACAGTGACTACAAAACAGCAGAGATGAAATTTCTTCCCATATATCTCTGTCTAGAAAGAATGTAACAGCATTAAAAATTATTTGTACAAGCAAGGAGAGAAGTTCTCTTCTACTTTAAAATATATCTAAATTGCATCTTGCAAGAGGATATTCCCTGTAAAATGCTCAATGAGTCCTGAAAGAGGGTTAGAAGAAAAACTACTAGCAAGGAAAAACTACTAGCAAGGAAAAACTAGACAAATTCACCTGAAAATGAACACGCTGAGAAAAAATTATCCATGCAAAATTCATAAAACTTTGAAGTTATGCATAGACGTAACTAGACTTTTAGAGGGCTTAAAAAAATAAAAGTGTTGCATTTGGTAGTCCCTTGCTTTCAAAATATCGTGTGAATAATCCTCTCATAATCCCCTTTCTTTTAGCAGATTTACTGCCTTATCATTATATATGTGGTTTCAGCTACTAGGCATATATGTACATATTGCTTTGGCATTTGTCCACAACGTGCTACTCCTGGCAGTAAACAAGCAAATGTTTAACATGATAGTCTCCATATGTCTATTTGCTTGCAATTTCATACTTCTTAATGAAAAGGCAATAAATGTTCTTTATGGCATGCAACTTAATAAGTTCACATACCAAATTTATCAGTCTTCACCATTAACGAGGTTTATTTAATATAAACACATCTCTAGAGAATATCTTTGTGATGAACTCATTTCCAATATCAGATACTCAGTTTTTGTTTTATTTGTCTTTTGTACAGGGTATCTTACAATTGGATTATCCTCTGTAAAACGGAAAAAGGGAAATTACTTGCTCGAGACCATCAAGTCCATATTTGAGCAATCAAGCTATGAAGAACTCAAAGAAATTGCAGTGGTAGTACAGCTGGCAGATTTTGACTCAGCCTGGTGTGAAGGGATGGTCCAGGATATTTCACAGAAATTTGCACATCATATAATTGCGGGCAGATTAATCGTTATTCATGTCCCTGAGGATTACTATCCTGTACTGGATGGCCTTAAGAGAAATTACAATGACCCAGAGGACCGTGTAAAGTTTCGATCAAAACAAAATGTAGATTATGCTTTCCTTCTAAACTTTTGTGCTAATCTTTCTGATTATTATGTGATGCTAGAAGATGACGTTCGCTGCTCAAAGAATTTTTTGACTGCTGTTAAGAAAGTAGTTACTTCACGAGAAGGATCCTACTGGGTGACTTTGGAATTTTCCAAGCTGGGGTACATTGGAAAGCTTTACCATTCTCATGACCTACCACGCCTGGCCCATTTTCTGTTGATGTTTTACCAGGAAATGCCTTGTGATTGGCTGCTCATCCACTTTCGTGGGCTGTTAGCTCAAAAAGATGTGATACGTTTTAAGCCATCTCTGTTCCAGCACATGGGGTACTACTCATCTTACAAAGGAGCTGAAAATAAGTTAAAGGATGATGATTTTGAAGAGGAATCATTTGATATCCCCGACAACCCACCTGCAAACTTGCACACCAATATGAATGTATTTGAAAACTATGAGGCAAGCAAGGCTTATAGCAGCATTGATGAGTACTTCTGGGGCAAAGCTCCTTCTACTGGAGACTTCTATGGGATTGTATTTGAAAAGCCCATTAAAATCAGTAAAATTAAAGTTGTCACTGGAACTGAAGATCGGCAAAATGACATTTTACATCATGGGGCCCTGGAAGTAGGTGAAAAGATTGTAGGCAGTAAAAAAGGGAGACAATGTACTACTTACTTGAGGCTAGGGGAGTTCAAAAATGGAAATTTTGAAATAACAGATGTAGAGCACAAAGTTCTGTTTGATATTAACTGCATGAGAATACTTGTTACTAAAAGTCAAAAAGAATGGCTGATCATTAGGAGCATTAGCGTCTGGACTTCTCAAACACCAAATCAATAAAGTAAGGCTGCCTGAGAAGGTACAGAGTGCACACAATCAGCTGGGTCACAACTGGTGCCATTCCCCAGAAAAACAGACACTTCCAGCTCTTCACTAGAGACACAGAGAATGTGGGGAAATCACAAAACAAGTAAAGCAATTTATTTTTTACAGGTTTGGTCAGGCAATATGCAAATGTTTATTTGTTGAAAATTTTGAATTTTATAGAAATGAAAAGTTCTCAAACCTCTCTTGAGATCTTTAAACTCTTTTTTATTATTATTTCTCTGTAAGAGAGATCTTGTGGACTATACAGAACAAAAAAACCCCATCTTATAATTGCCAAAAGGTTTAAATCTATGACCAGTAGGTTGTGAAAAGAAATTGGATTGCACCTTATACACATGAAAATTTAAAATCTTATGGTAGTATGCATTTGTACTGTAGTTGGTAATGTGTTTCTATTCTAGGCAGTTGTGACAAGGAAATCTGTCCTGAAACTGGCAGTTTACTTCTGAGCACTGTAAGAAAATAATGTGGCTAGTCATTGCAACTTCTTGTCAAAAGGGAATGTATAAAATTACAAATCTGACATGACAATTATGTAAAAAATAGATAATTGCATCTGTTATTCTGTCTCAACAAATATACTTTGTTCTTTTTCCTGGGTCTTTTCATTGAAACAAGCACTACTTGGATTCTATATTACTTAAGGGACCAATTTACTCTCCTTACTTGTTCAAAATGCCTCACACTAAGCAAGCCTCCTGCTTGAGTACCCATGCCACTATCAAACCCAGGTACCTCAAGGGCAGCACTGTTCTCTTAGATAGTCATCTAAACAGATCTTAGCTTCAACATTTTCTGTTCCTTCATGATATGGAGAACTTCCCCTGAGAAATTTGCACATAGCTGAATACTACAGCATGGTTTCCAAGGATTGTCACACCTTCCACATCTACGTGTCCAGTTCATGTATGATACAAATGCAAAGTGTATCGGTTTAATCAGTTGGGGGTGAATGTAATATCCATTCTGTCCTGGGTGATCTGTAATCAACAGAAGAGACACAAAATGAAGAATCCTTGCTAAATGAGAAATTGATATGTTTCTGAATTAGGGAGTTTTTTGGGTATTTTGGTTTTGGGTTTTTTTAAGTTTTCTAATTCTGATTGTGTTAGTCTTGTAGACATCTTCCCACTGCCTCTGGTTATTTCCCATAAACATATTTTGCCTGGCATTAGACAATAAGCAGAAAAGTTCCCCCAGTCCATATCACTTCAGCGTTAGCTCTGGGCTTCTAGTGCATCACACAGGGAGGCTGTATAGCATATGATTAACACTATATGCATACATTTAGATTAAGAGAATCTGTGGAGTTTTTTCCTCTAGGAGTTTCCCTTGATTGTCTGAGTAGACACACTAAGAAATACATGAGTAGCAAGTGTGATGGGGATGAACATTGTATTGTCAATCACATGAATATTAGCGTTGTTCTCTGATTGCATTTAGGGGATTTGGTTAAACCTGGAAGGCAAGAATTAAATTTGAAGAATGCTTGCACTGACAGAGTGAACTAGCTACTGGATGAGTACACACAAACCTTACAAAGATATTGCAGAAGGACAAATTATTTTTAAAATCTACACAAAACATCAATGCAATTGATTTTCCTGGTTCACAAATCTGGATAAATTCAGGTCCAGGTTTGGTGAATCACCCAGTACAGAGGCAAGGTACATCGTCAAATAAATCGTCTGATATATGCTTCTACATAATTCAGAAAAACATCTTTTTTTACAAAGAAAGCCTTTGTTTCTTTGTTACTTAATATACACCTAAATGTCTTCTTTTTTATAAACATATCTTCAATAAAATAGATTAAAAGTGTCATATATGTTCGACTTGAAAAGGAAAATAAAATCCTGTTTAAAAAAAAAGCCAGTACATGCTAATCTTAAATTATTATAAATATTTATAAAGGACTTGCTTTTTAATATTGATATTCTATGTTTCAAAAATAATTAGTTGGTAATTAGTTATTAGTCAATCCCTTTTTTTAAAATAAGCTTTCATTCTTCTATTTTTCTTTTTATAGATTCAGAATGGTTTGGGTTTAAAAGGACCTTAAAGATCATCTAGTTCCAACCCCTTGCTATGGACAGGGATGTCTTCTACTAGACCAGGTTGCACAGAGCACCATCCAGACCAGTACTGAACACTTCTGGGGATGGGACATCCCCAACTCCTCTGGGCAACTTGTTCCAGCGCCTCTTTGTCATCACAGTAAAGAATCTCTTCTGAAGAACTATTCTAAACTTACTCTCCTTCAGCTTCAAGCCATTTCCCCTTGTCCTGCCACTACATGCCCTGGTTAAACGTCCCTCTCCAGCCCTCTTGTAGGCTCCCTTTAGTACTAGAAGGTGCTATAAGGTCCCCACAGAGCCCTGTCTTCTGCAGCTGAACAACTCCAACTCTCTGAGCCTTTGTTCATAGCAGAGGTGCTCCAGCCCTCTGATCATCTTCGTAGCTCTCCTCTGTATTCACTTGATCATTTGATCATCAATTTATAATTCATTAATTTTCCTTGATCCTTAACTATTAGGGCCAAAACAAATATTACTAGATTAACCAGGAACCTTTACTTTTATTCAGAAATGCAGTATGTCTGAAGCAATCTTCTAAATCAGAATTGAAAATGCACTCAGTCTCAAGATTTCAAATACTCTTGTAATCAAAACCATAGACAATGTGAATGGCTAGTACAAATTAAATGCTCTCAACATAAGCCAAAGTAATTTGGATGGTATTTTTGAATTACAAGCGGAACAAAACTGCTTTCCTTTTCAAAATAACACTGGTAATGAATCTCATCTTTTGCATAATGGCCTAGCAGCAAGATCTCTCATCTGGTTGTTACCAGTCTTAGGAGATCAAACCCACAAATGCCCTCAGAGAAAGCTTTCCCTTGCTGTGGATACTGGTAAGTGCTAAGAATGAGAGGCATGCACCATTCTTACTTTTGAATTTGAGCTGACTAGGAAAAAATAATTAACAATACATTTATTCCAGGAGAGTCTAAAATTCAGTTGTGAAAGCTAATGTTTTGAGCACTCAGTGTAGGGCATCCAGCTTCTCCTTCACTGAGGGCATGTTTTATCCACTACATTCACATGAAAAAGGTTAGCAGATTTGGGAAAAAAAAAACCAAACATAAAATCAATGGTAACTGGTTTTCAGGCATATTTCAAAAAAGTATATTTGAAGACATGTTTTTTTTCCGTGTGCTAGGAAAAGCAATTGTCTTCTGCAAGGAAAATATTTAATCAGACATTTATATGGCTGTGACCAATGACTAAGTTTACTTTCAGAAGTTTTTCTGAATAATCATCATAATATTACCAGGCACTGAAGTGAGCTTGAGACACCTGTAGTTTCCACAAATACTGAAAATATTGCACTGTGGTTTGGACAGTGATGGATCTGTTCTGAACTTACCTACATATATTGTTCCTATTAGCATTGTTTGGGATTCCTCATTGTATAACATAGGGAATTCTTGAGAAGTAAAATACTATTCACTGCAAATTAAAAGAAGAAAGGAGCCCTTACTGCAGAATAAACAAACCCAGGACATGACAATTTTCAGGAAAACCAGTTTTAGAATATTTAAGATAACTACTGTGATAAGGGTAATTCACCAAGGTTCTATACAAATATATTTTTAGATCAATCTTCTAACACGGTGCTCTGTTTTACTCTCTACTCAGTATTCTCTTATGTTAGACACTAAGGTTTTCGCTTTTATAAAAGGACATTGGGAACTTGTTAATTATTGAATTATTAAAAGTTAAATAAAGAGCAAACTGTGACACCTTAGAGATTTCATTCTTGAAACTCATTAAAGTAACAAACCCCACAGTTAGCTGTCTTAAAAACTGCAGACGACATCAGCTTTCGTTGTAAAGCATTTCAGAGAATCTGATGGAAATGATAGTTGTTACTGTTCTCTGGTTAAATTTGCAGTTCTGTTAAGCTACATTTAAATAAGTATTAAATTATGAGTAGTAATGCAGATCATGTGTCATGAGCTCTAGCAGTGTCAGATCGTCAAATGGTAAAGTATAATGTTTTGTAAAAACAAGTGGAAAATACAGATTTATTATAATAAAAACAAATTTGATGATTTTTATGTCATATGCCATATACAAAGACAAATTAATTGGAGCATCTTCACCACTCCATCAGCTTTTCAGATAAAGCAAAACAAGGGGCTTAATCTTTGTTTTTCAATCCTTAGTCCTTGGGGACAAAAAGTATGAAATTTCTACTCCCTTTAATCAAAGCCGTATTGACCTATATATCAGAGAAAACTGAAAGGGTGATTTTGCAAAATAATTATATGTATATATATCTATATATATGCATATAGAAATATTTGTCTTATATTTTTCATTTTAGTTTTAGCCATCCTGGAAGACTGAAATGAAAATATTCTATTCCAAATAGGTGAATTTGGGTATCTTCAGATGGCATTTTCCCATATCTTGCCTTGTTCACTACTTTTGCCACAGCAAATACATTCTGTGTCACCTAGGTATTCATGCCCTTTCGCAGAACAGTCAGCCATGTAAACCAAGGCTATACTGCTGCTTTTTCTGTAAAAGAAGAGAAAGAGGAGCTTGTCCATGTACAACCCTTGTCTAAGATCTGATTCCTTCGACTGATGGTGATGGGAGGCCATGCAAGAGGTTTGTCCTGCACATTCATCTCCTAGATAATTAGACATACAGGAGATCTACTTTTGTATGATTACATATAATACATATAAATCTTGATAAAACCACATGATACATAGTAACTTTTACAGATAATTTCCTATCAGCAACACCATTCTTCCCAGAAGGGATGTTCACTATCTTCCTCATAAATACTATCTTGTAATGAGAATAATTTGTTGGGCTTTAAAAAAAAGGAATATGAATCTCCACCTCGATCCAAAGGATTATTTATTACATGTTGGTTTAACAATGAAATTAAGTACAGAGAAAGAATAATTTCAATAACATTTCCATAATAGTAGTTTGCTGTTAAATTGGCATGAAATTGAATTGGCATCTGGGCAGATATTAGACTATTTTTCAGCTACATTTCTAGATGTTTTCCAACTGTCATGCTACCTACTACTAGTTCTCAAATAAAATTCCACTTTGCTCTGATAGTTGTAAAAAGGTTCTTAAAATTTCATGTAGAACTTGAAAGTACTTTAAGTAGGATTATATTGCTAATTAAACCCTTTGCCAGCCCTTCGCTGGGCTTATGTAAGAGTTTCACATTTAACAAGTAAAGCTGAACATCAAAAGCTGTTGTTCATTTCCTCTGTTCAGACAGTTAAATAGCTGCCTTCCTTCTTGCTATTTAGCCATTAATGTTGGATTTACTTTTGCCAGACTTCAATCTGGAGCAACAGTTTAAATTATTCTGTCCTTTTTTCTTTCGTATACCTTGCACCACTAAGAGCAGAGGACTAAAGGTGTACGTTAAACCCTTACATCAGCCTTTGCTGTTACTGAAAGTCCCTTGCTATGTGCTGGTGCCACCTGGGATTTTTCAGGTCATTTTCAACATTAGAATTATTCTATTTTCATGTTACACTTTCACCAGCACACACAGCCATTCCCTTCTTTTCTCTTTAATTTTAATACTGCACAAGCGAACATCATCTTGAGTGAATATTGCCAAACCACTTTCACCTCCATTCCAGAAACTGGGATGGTTACGGCCGTTTATTTCTCAGAATTACTTCCTGCATTTGGCCACAGCTCACTACATTTAAATGCCACATCTGCTGAGAAGACAATAAGCATGCTCTAATGAGACACACTTTTAAAAGAGAAGGACTATTTCTTTTCCTTTTTTTGCCATGTAACCCTAGCAGTGCACTATCTGATTCTGTCAAAATTATATGCATACCATTTTACCTCCATTAAAATCTCGTAAAGCAAACAGGTTTTGTTAATCACTCCTGCAAATTATTCCTGGCAGCAGTTTGGCTTTGCATTTGCAAAATGAGCCAGGTTTCACTCTTTCACAAAGCTGAATAGCAACTTTCAAGGAAGGGAAAAAAAAAATTCCAAACAGGTCTTCTCTCTAGTAGTTGGCTGCTACCTTTCAAAGATGCAATTTCTTTCTTATGCTTCCTCTCTTCTCTCCCTCAAAATTGTAAATTAAAATCAACATGAGGTCCTACTTCTTCCCAATGCCACAACTCACTCCCACAGGTTTCATCGACACACTCATAGTTTTCTTTTGGAAAGGGATAGTTTTAATTTATGCAGAAATTCTTAACATTTACAGTATAAATGACACAACACAGCCAACAAATTTTTTCAAGGGTCCACATTTATTTTTTTAAACATTCAAAGTGTGGTATGCAATATGTTCACATATGTTACTCAAACATATTTATGTTAACTGCTCCTCACACAAAAACAAACCAAGAAAAAAGTCAGGAAAGGCTTTTTAGGTAAGTAAGTGTGGCATGTGAGTACACAAGTGCATTAATAAAAATGCTGCAAACCCTCACAGTCACAGCTGTCTTCTGTACCAAAGAGTTTAAGCTCTCTGAATAAGGAGAGAAACCAGTGTGTCAGAAATAATTTGGACATTAACTTTTGTACAGTTACTCTTTCTTCTGATACTAAGCCAATTCCATAGAATATAATCTCTTGGGTTATATGACTTGCCAAGTTGTTTTGTAAACAGATGTTACTTTTTTTGAATATTGATTATAAATTATATACTTACCTTGCCCACAAATTATTGATAACGTTTTTTCTTGATTTGTTCTATTTGAAAGCTCATGTTTTCTGTTTTAAACTGAAGAAATATATTTATTCTTTTTAATAGCTTTAGCATAAACCTAATAGAACAAGGGAATAGGAATCATATTTGTAATCTGGTATGAAACTGAAATCAACGGTTTTCATAATATCATATTTGCTAAACGGTATCTAAGTCATAAAAGTATATTTAAGAATTTATCTGTTCTAAAGAAACATAGATTAACTTTGTTTCAGGACTCTGTGATAAAAAAAATTCCCATCTAAGACGGTATTGTTGGAAAAATTCCCTTTCTCATACTTTCATTTCTTCTGCCTGCAGCAAGGCATCATATTTCTTCAGTTCTTCTTCATGGTCAGATCCCCACTAGGTTTGTATGCATTTAGTTAATCAACATTTACCTTTTTATGGTTATTAAAGATTGAACATCTATTTTGCTGTCCTAAAGAAAAAATACTGTAAAATTCTGGTTAATGTTTCTAATTTTTTTGATAATTTTTGGCTAGTGTTTGTTTTTATTCATTTACCTTCATAGAAGTAATTTTATTTACTTTATTTACTCCTCAGTGTTCCTGGGGAGTGAAAGGGGAAAAAAAACTGGTTGCATTTCTGCATCACCTATTTCTGTCATCACCTTCTTCATATCCAGATTTTGCTACTCACTTACTGCAGGCACATGCTCACGCAGTGAAAACACAAATAAACAGAAAAGCATTGTAAGCAATAGGTTTCTAGTAGAGAGGGGAGCATGAGAGAGAGTTAGAAGCTGTCTTAGCTATTTAAAGTTCAATACAAGGAAAGCTAAAGAACATTTTCTTCTACTGCCCTGCCTTTTGACTGTGACATTTCTTCTGTTTCATGCGCCTCTGTGGATACGTGATCTGAAGCTCACCGCACTTAGTTGGAAATTTTCTACTGATTTTGCACTTTTTCACTACTCCACTTCAGCTATAAATCTTTTGTCATGTAAGCCAGCTTGCTTTCTGGTTGAGCTACACAGTGTGGTGCCAATGTACCCTCTAGCTGTTTATGTGGTTTTAAATCTGGGATAAATTACTAACCGAGCAAATATTTTTGCAGAGGTTTAAGTTAGAGAGGTGTCTGCTCCTGCTGAGATTGGGTACTGGAGCCAAACTTGGCATGCTACATCACCTAGAGGACTGCTTGGGCAAGCGTTATAGCACCATAGGCCTGCGACTTGCATCCAGCCAGCCAACAGCTGGAGTGGTTTAAACCTTACCACCAGCCAGCTTTTGTGGTATTCCCTTCTCCTCACTTTGCTTTAAGTTACAGACCCAGCAGTGCAGCCAGAAGAAGAAAAGTGGTCAGCAAAGCCATTGTTCAATGTCGTGTCTTTGCTAAATGCGCATCCATCAGTATTTTAACTACTCCAAGAGGATGAGGACCTGGCATGCCAGAGGCATTGCCTCACGCTGCCCTCTGCTCCTGTCCAGCAGGCAAGAATGGTGGCAAGGAGCTGGTTGTATGAAAACTTCAGCTGGCCCTTAAAACTGACTTTTTTGGGGTTTTTTTCCACATTTCATTCCCTATAAAGACTATTTTGTTTGACATTCTTAGTGGAGCTAGCACATTTTAGAGCAGAAAAGTTTTTTTTGAATAGCAAAGTAATAAAGATGTTAAGGAAATAAAAGAAAAAAAAATTAAAAAGAAAGATTTCAACTCTAAATTTTCTAAAATTAGTCATTAAAGATAGGTCATATCCAGTAAAAGATACAAGACATTTATCTTTTTTTCCACTCAAATTAGCTTTGTTTTGTGGTTAGGGGTTTTTTATTTATGAGCTGCAGAGGCAGCTAAAACTGAAAAACAACAGCAAACCTTTCCCACCCTTACTTCACAGTTTGCATAGATTTAGAACTTTTTTAATATTTACCCACATGGAAACATCTACCATCTGGTGAGCATACTTTGGTCAGACATTCTTCTCCCAGCAGTCAGGACATCTTGGAAAAATTCCTAGTCCTTAAAAAAGAAAACAAACTTTTGTCTGTGCCAGCATAGTTTGTGGGCCAGATGCTTATCTGAATTACACTGCTGTGAATAAGCACTTTCAATACTAATGAAAAAGGAAAAGTTTGGTTGGGTTTTTCCCCTTCTTTATTTTTTCTTCTTCAATTTAATACAGTAATTAAATGGACCAAGATTATTAAAAGAGCCTCAAAAGTCTTTTAAGGGTAAAAGGATCTTTAGTTTAACTTGGAGTAAGAAGTCAGCAGCTTAAGGTTCCTTCTCTCTCACAAAAGGGAGTGCTACAGCAGATTTCCCAAGTATTTGAACTTTTTAATCTCAGGAACTTGGAACAGAGGGCCTCTTTCCTCTTTCCCTATCTCAGTATGAGCTATAGAAAAGCACTTTTCTTCCAAAATCGCCTTTATTCCAAAGGATAAAATTAATAATTTCATAAATGGGGTGTATGTGCACTAGAACTCTTATGAGAGCTTCTCCTGCCTGTCCCACTGTTCTAAAATACTGCATTCAGTAGCTTAAGTGTTTTCATTGCGCTTGGATTAGCAGACCCAGTTTTCAGGTTTCAGTCTTTAATGACATAAAATTTAAAAATCGGGAATTATTTCTGCTCTTACTGTTTGCTTCAGTTCACTGCAGTATTCAGACAAAAATGTGAGAGACACAAAGAAACAATTAGGAAAAATGTTTATAGCCTTCAGGAGAATTCTTCATTTTTAATGCCTTTTTTTGGACAACAGATATTTTATCCCATATGGCACCTCAAAACAGAGCTAATATGCTAATGCACCTTTTTTTTTTTTCCTTCAGATGCTTTTTTTAGTTTTCTCTAGTGTCTGAGCAATCATTTTCTGTTATGAACCCAAGGTGTTATTTTGTGGGTTTTTTTTTTCTTCCTTTTTCAGCTGTACTGGAATTCAGATGAGGATATCCTAATAGCTTCTTTTTGGAGGTTTTTAAATTATTATTATTATTTTATTTTAAATCATAATGGGTACTATTTGTAAGAAAAAGTTCATCTGGTAAATTTAGTTTGTTGGTTTTTTTGTTGTTGTTGTTTTTTGCTACTACAAAAGAAAGAATACAGAAAGAAATGGGGCTAAATTTCTAGAGCACTAGAAATTCACCCTTCTCTTTTGGAATGTCCTGCCATGCTTTGGCAGTGAGCATGCAGGATGGCACAGTGGATACCATCTAATCTGAAAAAGCAGGGAAATTGCTTTAGCTTGAAATATTCCTTGAGGCTGAAGATAGCAATTCCATAGTTACTGAAAAGGAATTAGATGCAAGTAGGGGACAGTTGGTAACAAAATAAAGGACGACTAGGATATTTCTAGTACTCTCAAAATATTCAATAATTAAAAATATTCCAAACAATCCAAAGACCACTGAAATCAAAAGAAGTGCATGCCTTCATTTCAACAGGTTTGATCACATTCTAGTTTAGAAATTATTTTTAATCATTAAACTAGTCTTAGTGATGGCACTTTGAGACGATTGTCATGAAAACAAAGTACTGCTGGTATTGAAGCTTTTTTTAAGAAATTGTGCCCAGAGTTACACAGAATTTAATTAAAATTTATTCACCATTGTTTGCCCTAGACTGAAAATAGGGTTTCAATGTTGTTCCGTTTCTGTCCTGTGTTTCCACCCACTCTATGAACTATGCTGGTACAAGTACCCAGTGAATCAGATAGTGAATCAAATAAAGAAATATAATATGGATTATAATCAAGAAAGAAATAAAAACTGTGATGTTAGTTCAGTCGCCATTTGGCCATTTTTGCATTTGTACTTTCACAGTTGAGGGACTGGAGCAAACGCGATTCAGTTAGACGGAAAGAAAACACTGTGTAGTTAATGACTAAGCAGTTGTGTGCAGACCCAGAGATATTTCTAAACCTTTGTGTCTGTATTAGCACATGTAATAATCTTCTTAATGTCTCAGATCTGAAGACTTAGAAATGATAAATGAAGAGAAACAAAGAAAAATTAATTAATCCAAGAAGATTAAATAAAGCAGAGAAATACTAAGAGTTGCCAAGACCATAAAGTAACACTATTTCAGAGCCACAAGCTGGGCCCAGATCTCCATGTGTTCTCATTGTTCAACCGCAAATATGTTGTTCTGATTTTAATTCTTTGGCCTTTTATAATTTTGCATAAAATATAACCTCATGGCCAAAATAAAAGCCCTCTCAAAATAATCATTGCCTATTAGCTTATCTAATTTGAAAAGCAATTCCTGTAGACAAATTATCTTTAATTCATAACTCCCATTACATTTTTGCTAAGTATTGTTATATATATGAAGATCTTCAACACTCTAAAGTCATACTGGTTTAACTTCAGCTTAAAATCCATAAATAAGGCTTAAATAACAGTTATGTGCTTAAGGCTCCATACCCAAATAGGTGAAAGCTGTTGCTAACAGACTGGTAAAGACAACTGAGTATAAACCAGAGGCTTGATGAATAATAAATTATAAAAAAGCTAAAACCAGAAAACCTAGGAATAATCTTCCAGTTGCATCAACAAGGTCTTCAAATTAGAGCTGGTATGTCTATCAGTTCTTTTCCAAAATTCCTTTTTAATTCATTATAACAGCATAAATGTAAATAAATGTGCATGGCACGTCATTGTTAATTGTCAGTAGAGTGCATGAAGTTGCAGGGAATAGGCACTGTTACTATTGCAGGACCTCAAAGTTATCCTATTTTCTGTGTTTGGATGTCTACCTTCAGCACAACCCACAGTTCCCACTACTGTGTGAAGATTCCTACTTCACCCAAGATATCCAAGAGTGCAATTAGAAGACAACTGTGGACGCAGACCTCATTGCCAGTAAACGAGTTTCATAGCAAGAGCATGCAAATTCAGGGCACTGTAGAAGGAATGTTGTGGGAATAAAAAAAGAGTGGTTTTCTGACATAGTTTTAAATCTAGGGATAGAAAACAGAAGTCTAATTGAATTGTCTTGTATAATTTACTAATGTAATTTCCACAATCACTTGATTTTTTTTTAAGATTGAAAAGGCCATTTGGATTTGCATGGTTTTGTAAAATAACATTTTTGGTTTAGAAGATGAAAAGGAACTTTCAGCTTTTGAAGTAATGACATTGGAAAATTTTTGTTATAGTATGAGAGAGGAATGCTAAGGCTGGAAAGGATAAAACTACATCAATCCCTTCCATTTCATACAGGGCTGGACACATAACTTATGATCTTTAGTAAAGCAACTTAAAAAAATGACAACAGTGTCAAAAAAATGTTTCTAGTGCTGCCAGGCCCATTGGGAGGCGAGGAGAAACTGAGAGATGTCAGAGAGTCATAGCAGAGATGAGTATCAAATGGATTCAGGAGGGCAGAAGAAAATAGAGATGAAGAATGAGAACCAATAAAATTTCTGCTCACATGAATAATTTTCCCAGAGCTGTCACTTTAAAAAGCCAACAATTAAGAAAAAATTATATTTCCTATTGGTTTCTCTGTTTCGGTTTGGTTTGGTTTAGTGCTAGAATAGAAAATAATGAATTCTAATGGGGCTTATGAAGTTAGATTTGGAGACACCAAATCTCTACTAGTATTAATTGCAGATTTGCTGCGTGAAGGCTGGGTTCTGAGTTATGTACATCTTGAAAGACCTAATGCTGAGTTTGAGTCAGAAGATATTTTCTATTGAAATGGTCTCTTTGGGTGTTAGTAGCCTACTGTCCGTTTTTAAATTAAGACTTTTTAATATTTCTGTTTCAGATTAGTGTAAAAATTTCAAAGATTTTTGTACTTACAATATCTAATATTTTCAATGCTTCTTGGTTTAAATTAAAAGTTAAAAAAATTAAAGAGAGGTATAAAAAAGAAAAAAAGAAAAGAAAAATAAGGTAACATTTCATCATTTTCAAATGAATTTAACTAGATTCTAGTTATGTAATTGGGAATAAGAGATGGGAATGGTTGTAATTGGTTGCAATTGTTATCTTCAGGAGTACTGATGTTCAGTACCATTTTAGGCATTATTAGACATTATTTGGTATTGGAGACATCTGAAATCCAGAGTTAATCAACAGGGTAAGGGATCTTAAGTACCGCTGCTGGCCAAATATTACTAAAAATAAAAATCGGTAATAAAAATCAGTGTTGAAGCAACCAAAGACAGAGGTATAGGGTTTCAGGTAACCAGTATAGATGCATCTGTAGTCAGGACAGAAATAGGGGCTCTCCAGAAGGCCATTCATTGCATGGTAGGTTGAGTTAAGTGCCAAAAAGTGAGCTGGTACCTCTCAGGGCACTCGTCTTGCAAGAGGATGTAATGGGAAGAGGATGATAGGCTTAGACAAGATTTTCAGTGTTAAGTGCACTGATCGAGTGGCATGTATCCTTTGGTTTTGTCTGTTAGTTCAGTTTCCTCCCACACTTCCACCGCAAAGAGTATTCAGACAGATATTTTAAACTGAAGATGGTTGTGTCTATAATCTAAAAAAAAAGAGCAATTCTTACAACCAACTTGTTATGCTAATTTCAATTAACAGTACAAAAACTTCAGGATCAGTTGGAAAGGATTTCCATTCTACTGTTGTGACTGGCTTTTATTTCCCAGGCACTGACGTTTTGCTCTAATCATTTCAAAGTGTATTTCTTCAAGGAACAGTACATTGACTAATGTTAGAAACATAGAAGCATTTAGGTTGAAAAAGACCATCCAGTCCAACCACTAACCCATCACTGCCAAGTACACCACTAAAGCATGTTCTGCACCTACACATCTTAAATAACTGCACGGGTAGTGACTTGACTACTTCCCTGGGCAACTGGTTCCAGTTTGACAGCCCTTTAAGTAAAGA
This sequence comes from Eulacestoma nigropectus, assembly GCA_013397775.1. Classification (NCBI taxonomy): domain Eukaryota; kingdom Metazoa; phylum Chordata; class Aves; order Passeriformes; genus Eulacestoma; species Eulacestoma nigropectus. The sequence goes on along the minus strand of VZTE01005259.1, from coordinate 73,040 downwards.
AGTATTTCCTATGTTGTTTAAGTCAATTTTGTTCATAACATCTTTCCATAGCCTAAGAATTGCCTAAACTAGTAAACAAGCTTGCTTCAGAAAAAAAAAAAAAAATTAGAAAAACCTAAAGCCAAACAAAAAAAATTGCAATGTCCTCACAAATAAAACATAAAGTTTAAAACATCTTTTAACATTACTGAGTTAATTATATTCATCAGTGGTACAATCTATGGGTCAGAGGTTTATGGACTTACTGTGCATATCAAATTCTTTAATGCATAAAAGCTTGATTACAAAGTGGTTAAAGCAACCTACATGGAAAGCTATGATGTCTAATTCCAGCAATATTCCAGTAATACAAGACCGTCAATAAAAGAATCTGACCCTTTCACAGTTAGCATACGGGTGCCTCACCCAAACTCTCATTAGGCTTGCCCAATGATCTTTACAGAGTGTGTGCTGGAGTCTGAATTGGCTAATAGGAGAGGAAAATATTCACAATATTGAGCTAAATATCAGCTACTTGGAAATATCCCCCTCCCTGCCTTTGTTTGATATCTGGAATAAGGGTACCACCTACTGGCCATCAGGTTTTTGTGAAATTATCTGAAAATGTCTTCTACTCAGCGGCACTTATTCCTTCTCTATTGATTCAAACAATCTAATTTCCCATCATTTTGTAGCATCCTGGGCACGTGGGTTTGAAAAAATATTCTTTTTGCTTTTATATATGTATCAACAAAGGTCAAAAAATTGAGACAGATACGCAGGAGGCGAATTGTTCTTGCTTTAATGTATAGTTTTATTGATGCAGACAAACATTCACATATAAAGGAACAGCTTGATTTCCTTGGTGTGAGGCAGCAACAGTCTCCAGAATCACATGCTTTCCTACACAGAAATGTAAAAGGGTGTGCTCTTACCTCTCTCTCTTTTAAGGACATAGAGATAAAATCTTCTTACTTGTGATTTTCAGCTCAGGGGTCTGACCCCATTAGGTACATTTCCTGCCTCTGCAGACTTCATTTCCTACAAGCATGTGAAGCAGAGAAGAGAGGAGAAAGAGGTGAAGCTCCATTTAGGAGCAGCAAATAGTCCAGAGACTGTGAAGTCCTGAGCATGTCAAGAGCAGGGTGATATAGATTGGGTCAGGAGAAGTTCTGCAGTCACTCTTCTCACTCAGCACACGCACACTACTCATGAAACACCACTGGTCTTTCCCAGTTTCATGTCTAAGGCCAAATTTCTGAAAGTTCTCTTTTACATGGCTTAGTCTGGCCCACCTAGAATTTGAGGCTCTGTGCTGGTGTTTGTAGGGTTTTATTTTCAATAAAATTTGGTGGACTTCTAGGTATGTTTACTAATTTTGTGACCTTAAGCAGGGGAAAACTAAACCTCTGCTTAAAAATAAGACTAGTAAAATCAGCTTCCTAGTAGTGACAAAGGAGACTGCAGACTAATCCTGCATTCACTTCAGGCAAAGAACAGAATGCAAGGTATCATATCTTTTCTCGAATAAATTTTCGTTGTGGTGAAGGCTGTGTACGAAACTGCTCTTCGTGTTGTACATAGTACAGAACTTTTGGAGAGTATCAGTTATATCCAACAGCAACTGCCTGACTAGGAAAGAGTTAGCTTTCCTCATAGCAGCTCAATCTGTGCTACAGTTTATATTTGTGATCAAAAAAATACTGATGACACACTGATGTCGTAGCTATTGATGGACAGTCTGCACAGCACCAAGGCCACCTCTGCTTGTCACTCTACCGTGACTCTGATTAGGTTGGGGGTGCAAAATAGTCAGAGAGGGAAAAGGCAGACAACCCAAACTAACCAAAGAGATATTCCGTGCCGTATAGCATCATGGTCTCCCAAAAAAAAGGGAAAAGAGGAATTGGTTGGACATTGGTCTACCTGAGGGAAGTAGTGAGTGATTGCCTTTGCATCACTCGTTTTGTTTCCTTTCTCTCTTCTTCCATTTAGCCTTATTACTTTTTAAAATTAATAATTGGCCACCCAGATTTTTTTGATTTTAATGTTCCTTTTTTTGTTCCCCCATCCCACCTCAGTGGGGAATGAGTGACGAGGGCTTTGTGGTGCTTAGCTGCCTACCAGTGTTAAACCATAACACATGAAGAGAACTGAAAAAGCCAGGCAATAATTTTAAAAGTACTGTGGGCCCCAAGAATGTCTTAGAGAAAAAAAGCATTTCTCTGATGCAACAGAGCTTAAGGTAATGATGCAAAGCAATATAACCATGTTACATTAGTTATAAAAAGGAAAGAGAAGGACTCATTAAAATGTAGAATATCTGTTTAAAAAGCCCCTCATTTAAACAATGATGCTGTTTTCACGCCCTAAATGTTAACATAGGTTGAAATGTTAACATTTGGTTGAAAACAAAATTAAATACACTCTGCTTCAAAATATCTAGAGTAGATTCATATTATAAGACATAGTTAATTTGTGAAACTCTGTCAAGCGATTGAAAAAGAATGAACAGCTCCTTACAAAATCGGCAATATCAATTATAACAAAGCCACTTAAAATTACTATAAGTATGGTAGATCTCATCCTGTGTTCATAAATACCTCTGGCATTAAAATAGTATGGTCTTAGTCATTTTAGCTGCACTTTCCTCTGGATCTAGATTTCCCATTTTCCCTTCAGCAATATGGCTTAAACATAAACTTCTGCTCCCAGTAAATTGGAGTCCTCGTTCCACATGCTTAATCGCACTATGAAAGCAATACCTGCTTTATATAGCACAGTTAAATTATTCTAGTCATGAATTTCAAAATTAAATTGAAATTACAACAAATAATTTTTTTTTAAATCCCTACTTATAATCTGTACAAGATAACGATTTTACAAAAACAAAGTCCTAATTTTTTAAACTTCTATCTGACTCCATCCAGATTGTCCCAGGTAGGAGAGGAGTCATGGTTCGTTTCGTTCATATTGAACCAAATTTAACAGGTAGCCCCTATTCATGCGAAAGGCAGCAGCCAGGTATCTGCAAGTACAGGGTGCAGTTACACATCGTGCCATCCTGAACACAGCCTCACTGGAAAGAGCAGGCAAGACAAACAGATCCTCTCCTACCATGTATGTGTGACAACCACTGTGAATATATGCCACGTTCAATATTTTCCTGATACCACTGTTGAGATCTCTTTCTCCTGGCACAACTGGAATGGCTTAGCAGCTCTGCACCATCAAAGATCCTCCCCTGCCAGCTGCATTCCCTCTGGCTTTCCAGAGTCCAGAGAAAATCCTTCTATCAAGTACATGAAAGGCAGCTGCTACAAAGCCAATGCCACAGTTATAGCCACAGTGTGCTGTTAGGGCTGGTTAAAATGTTATATCAAAACACTTTCCCATTTGAAAAAATGACAGTTGTCTGGCCTTGGCACACTCCTGTGGACTGACTGATCTTGCCAAAACTCCAGCAGAAACTGGCAGACAGGCTGACCCTTGGCTGTGATCATGTCACTGATCTCAGCAAGACTCTTAGTTCCCTGGAAGGCTTTTGCTGAGCTGCTGGTGGCCAAGACTGCATAAGGTGCCTGTCTATAAGCCTGCTTAGGTCCTTCTGCTGCAAATTCCCCAACATCTGGTGGTATCATACCTCAATTCCCCAAATAATTGTCCGGTGGACATTTGGGATGCCTGAGTACTTAGCTTGTGAACCTAGTAGGTGGCAAAAAAATCGGTGAGACACTGAGGAACCTGGTAAACATCTCCAGAGAAGAATATTTAGTTCTACAATGAAACAAATATCAACATAATTGCTTGGTGCTTTTTTACCCCCATATTTTGCTAGAAAGATTTTTTTTTAATAGATATATTTTTTATTTCCAATCTTATTGTGCCCACATTATTTAACAACATTTGTTGGTGACAGCACAGAAAGAACATGGTGACCACAGAGAGAGCACAGATACTATCAGCATATGTTGCGAACTCTGGCAACCCGTTCATTTTCAGTGCAGTGCAAAATGAAACTTAGCTCCTAAAGTGCATAGACAACAAGACCAGAACTTTTTCCCTAAGATTTTAATAAAAAAAATTTGTGGGGAAAAAAGGCCCTAAGAGCACAAAGAAGGTAATCTTGCTAAAAATTTTTTTGAAAGGGAACAAAATCAAATTCTACCAGTACGTAAAACATACAGCAGTAGTGTATAGCTAATATGCTGAACCTTCCTTGATATTTAGCGAAATATTTTGAAGCATTTTATATCACCATATGGAAAATTCTGTCTTTTCTTACAGATCAGACATATTAAGAAATACTGATATGTGTATTTAGTTTTAAGAACATCCTTAGGTCCCTTAAAAGTAAATCCCTTAAAAGAAAATAATTGAAGCAAATAAATTGAATATAGAAATGTGAAAATTACGTGATTTAATGTGATTTGGTGCTCTAAATCGTCAAGAGCCCATTGAAGACAATTAGTACGAGGAAACGGAAACTTCCCAATTATCAAGACAGGTTAACCTTCAAAATCTTTGTCTTTCTCTTTACTTCCACCAGATGGCGGTATATTGCAAAAAACAACTCCTGAAGCTCATTTTTCCTCTCAAAGCTTAAAAAGCAAGGGAAAATCTTCATCAGTTAAAAGAACACGTTGAATCTCTACGAGGCAGTACAGGTTTTACAGAAACAGCGTCCTAATCTTTTTAAAGTTATATCTGACCCCATCCAGATTTTTGTAGGTAGGAGGAGTACGACTTTTCTTCGTCTCTTCTTTATTGTTTAAGATGTCAGATAGCTTTATTTACAATAGATGCAGTAGGAGAGATTGATATTCACAGTTACTATATTTTAATCAAATCTTTTAATATTTTTCTATTCCACTTCGGCAGTGATTCCTGACTGCAGTCTTTTCATCTATTTTTTCTTAGAAGAGTTTGCTCTTCTAAGGTTGCATTTTTCTCTCTGTCTCACCTGCAATACCAGTGTACTTTTCTGGTTGATTAAATACAAGGTCCTGGGCACTCTAAAGTGAGTACTTAAACCTTAATTAGATATCATGATATAAATCCTGAGTGTTCCAAATGCTTTGACATCATGTTAAGGAAGATTTAACTTTGGCTTAAAGATTGTCCTAGCAAGAAGATTCCCACTGATTCTGAAACCATTGCTTCAGCTAACAGATGAGCATGTGCATAAAGTCACATCAGCATTGCTACTCCTCGTAGAACTGAGTAACTCAGTAGAAACACTGGATTTTGAAGTCCTTACAATGTATGAGAGCTTTTACAAGTGCTATGGATATCGGTGGCAGAAAGTGATGTGACCTGCGATGTTTCAAGACTTATTCTATGTAGTTAACACTCTTACACTTCATCTCCAAGTGTTGTGGTATTAGAATCTATATATGTCTATTTAAGCACTTACAAGCAAAAAAAGCTTGTGAAAGGTCTCCTCATTATAAATTTTTTAATTACATCTGAGAATAGAGAAATGCTTTCTTCTACTGAGAAACTGTTATTTAGCATCTGAACTGAATGGAAGCTCTGTGTTACTGGTTTTAACAAAGGAAAAACTTAAAAGGCAAAATATAGTGCTGTTGTCTGGGCTTTATTCACTGTGTATCTCCAGGCAATGCCTTGATATGCATTCATGAGCAAAAGGGTTCAACTTGCTAATCCTTAAGTTCTAGAGGCTGAGCTTGGGGCCCCTGGGAATATGATGTTTAGCACAAGTCCTGACACTCCACCCTAAGCTGTGTGGATCTGAAAAGCAGGCTTCAAGCCTGGAGCAGGACTGTTTTCTAATTATCCTCTGTTCATGTGAAAGCCAAAGTCTCAGAAGCTAAATGTAATTAAAACAGTTATTCTACCCCTTGGTACCAAACAGGAAGCAGCCCAAATTCCCAGCCCTGTCATCCATACTCTGCCAAATTATTCTCTGCTGTGTTGACTGCTGCCTCTTCATCTCTTTGCTCACCAATAATGCGGATCCTCATAAGACCACTGATCATGAAAGCAGCTATTCATTTGGTCTCCTTACTTTGGATTACAAATTGCCCACTATGCTATGGTACAGCTGAACTCATGGCATTCTCTACAAAACTTCTTGTACTGCCACTCCTCTCCTCAAGTCCACTGTAGGAACTAATTTACTCCACCCAAAAAAAGAAGACAAAAGGAAAATACATGGGTTTTTTTCTTTTAAAATCAAGCGTTCCTTACAGCTTGGGTGAGGAAAATTTTTTAATTAATTCATAGCTTTATTTACATCTGAACATGGGACTGAAAACTTGTTAAAGCGGGGAATTTGATCAAAAAACTATGAATAATCTTCAAGTGGGAATTTACAGTTTATGCACTGCCTTGGTTTGTAACTGGTCCATTTGAAATAGTTTGAGTAAATGGCAGCACGGAGAAAGCACCATTTTCTAAAAGGCAATCTTAATTGACATGGTATAAATCAGGCATGCAGACCTATTAGCAACTATAGAAAAATTGACTCCCTGCTTTACAACAGGTCAAGCAATGTCTTACAACAACAAGGTCTAAGACACCGTGCTGCTTAATAAGTTGCTGTAAAGACGAAAAAGGGCACTACCCAGTCTGTCATTCTTGCTTTCTTTTCTTGTCTTCTCCTTCTTTCCAGGCTATTTACCAACTCACCACTCTCCCTTTTTTTTTTTTGTTAGACATTTAAAGGAAGAGTACACATCTGATAAACAGTATATTACAAAATTTTCAGTCCCCAGTTCCAGAATTAAATCAAATCCTGAATTTTCTATTGATAGTGTATGAAATCTGAAGAAAAAAATCAACAGTAATCACAAACCCTATTAGAAGGAAAATTGTGACTGCTAGCCTCAATGTTATATGAGGAGCAACATGGAATCTTCCTCTTTGTACCTGTTTTCTTCATTTAGCTTTAATAGTGACCATTTACTCTACTTTTTGAGTTCCTTATGCTATTTTACCCAGTCATCATTTCCAGCTTAGAGTAGATCCTTCCAGCTTAGCTCCTATCACTTTTGCAATATCTGACAGTTTTTATATGTCTACTGCTGCCTAGGAGACTGAAGCTTCTCCATCACCAAATCATTTCCTCTTCTCTCGCTCCAAATTATGTGGTCAGTTCAGGTCCAGTGACTGTTCAGGACATAGAATTGATTTTCTGAATGTTGGAAGGTGCCCATCAGGCATACAGTTGTACAGTTCATACTCAAGATGAGCCAGGTCATTGTTTTGTCCAGATCTGATAACACACAGCAAGAATTATGAAGTATTAACTTTTCTTTAATTGTTTGTTCGGTTTTTTTAATATAAAACAAGCGTAAATATTCATTTTTCTGGCCAGGAAAATCAAGTAACATCCCTGCAAAGCTTTTCTTGTGATAAGATACAGCCTAAGAGAGATAAGGCAAAAGAACATTATTTGCAGTGTCTTCATATACAAGTGTGCTTGTGTGTATCATATGAATGTGTACCATAGAATGGTTTGGGTTGGAAGGGCCCTTAAAGATCATCTAGTTGCAACTGCCCCTGCTATGGACAGGGACACCTTCCACTAGACCACAATGCTCAGAGCCCCACCCAGCCTGGTCTTGAACACTTCCAAGGATGGGGCATCCTCAGCTTCTCTGGGCAACCTGTTCCAGTGCCTCACCACCCTCACAGTAAAGAATTTATTCCTCTGTGTATGGGTACCTATATGTTAGCAAAATAAATACTGTCCATTTATTTGACTTTTCCCATGTTTCCCCAAATCCTTTCAACTGGTTGTACAGAGATACACTTTTTTAATAAGCTTTAGCTTTTTATATTATCAATCTCAAGGACCATCTATAATGGCGAATTTGAGCAATCCTTCCTTGTTCACACCTGTTCCCAAAAGGGCAGACGCACTCCTAGCAGAAAAGCATTGAAGTGTTTAAGTGAACAGAAATCAGATTTCTAAGCACCATGCCACAGATATTTTAACACTCTCTCTATCTAAATAAAGACTTTTCACAGTAAATGTCAGTTCCTTTCACATCAAGATATGCCTTGGAAAGTGTTGCAAATAGTACATTATGTTTCTTCACACACTACTGAAAGCTGCTAATAAGGCATCAAAAATCTTTTAGCACAGCATTACTTCTTACGCCTTATGCCTTTTTAAATGTTCAGAAGAGATCTACATCCATCCATTACACAGAAGCATAGATTTCAGGTCCAGGTCAGTGTACCATGCACTGAAGTAGAGTGTCTGATTTGCTACAACTCTGCTAGATACATGAAGAAAATTTAATTTCTTCAAACCAGTTCCAGTTTACTTTCTTTCCGATAATATAAAGTTCTGGAGTTTTTTCTCTGAACTTTTATCTGTGAAAGCAATCTGAGAAAAGCTACCTACAAATTTAGGTTTCTTGTTACCTTTTAAGAATGAAATGAGCTTCTGCTTTATAATTAGGCCTTCACTTTGGAGCTAAGTTTTCTTCTGTTCTTTTTCATCTTCCCTAAGAGGTGGTCCTCCTGTATGGACACTGGGATGTCTTCTAATTCTGAGACCAGTGTGACAAAATAATATTTACTTTCTTGAGACGTGGATTCAAACCACAAGCTTTCTCAAACCTGGGCAGATTGGTGTTGATTATCCCAAGCTATCAACACCAATCTCTATTTCTGTCTTACTCAGTACTTACAGTCTAGGCTTACTGAATGATTCAACTGACTGATTTGAATATTTCTTGACCCTTGCCATGCACTCTCTCCTTTTCCTGATCAGCTTTCTTTAGTTGTTCCAGTTTCAGCTTAAAAGCTTTTAATTTGAAACATCTCTGTTCAAATGTGTTTTTCTTGATTCAAGGGAAGTGCTGGGAATGCTGACCAGATGATTGCCCTTCGCATACACTGATAGGAACTCATCTATTTTTTCAGAATATCCCATATCTTCTAGTTTATACCAGCCTATCTACACTTAGTTCTTAACTAACACTATGATAGCAATACTTAACACAGTATTATATTCCCTTTCCTTTTTTTCCTTGACTTTTCTCTCCCTTTTCTTCCTTCCTCCAAATACATACAACCCATGCCTCAGCCAGCTCTGACACTCTTTGGTTGGAGCCAGACAGAAGGAACATCCAGTGAACATTCATAAAGTCCCTTATCTATCTGCATTTTGCTTCCCATTTGTCTGTTCCCTTACAGCACCTTTCAGTTCAACACTCTAACATAGGAGTCTATAAAACCACAGAGGTAAAGTGGAGGTGCACGTGATATTTATAAAAAAACCCCAAATTGTAATGCTCACAACTCCCTCATTCTCTATAGGCCAGATCTTGTAATAGTAATTCTTAACTCCACAATCATGAAAAATCAGCCTTCAGTAAGTGGACTTTTGAGGAGAATGAAAGTTATTTGCCAAGGATTTCATCTTCAAATGCAGCTGCAGTCTTAGCACTTCAGCGCCTTTGCATACTAAAGACAATCATTAGAAATTTGTGTCATTGTCTATTTCTGCAGCAATCAGATGCAGAACAATATAATACCATGGTTATATAGTATTTTGCAGTTACATATTCCTCTTAGCTATACTTTATATGCTGCAAAATTCGGAATAATTTGAATAAACCCTTCATTTGTAGGTACATACACATATACCTTTGCTCTGTGTGGTGTTATTTTTTGATCTCTTCCTTTAAACAGAACAAAAGGCAAGTTGTCTTTTTGAAACAGCTTTTTATTTAAAAGATCATTATATAATATAGCAAAACACAACAACTTCTACAGTATATGGTTATACAACTATCTTAAGGATTTGGTAGTACAGAAAAATAACCAAGAGATTTCATTCATGCAAGAGCTATTGAATAAACTATTTCTAGGATCTTCTCTGTAGCTGCTAAAAAGTAGGAAATATTGAATTAAAAAAAAAAAAATTAGGACAAGAATGCTTGGGTTTTAAGCATAGAGATTATTCATTCAAAAATTTGTCTTTTTGCATCCTAATAAAACACTTTAAGATATTAGATTCTAGGAAAAGTTGTTTTAAAGTACATATAAACAACAAATTTGAAAAAAAAAATTGGAGGAACCATGTCATTCATTCCAGATAAAATGATTTCCAAGTTGTATTGCTCTGTAAAAACATTTAAAAAATAATGCACAAGAAAGCACATACTAGTCCTTTTTTATTTTTCTTTCTTTCTTTCTTTCTTTCTTTCTCTTTCTTTCTCTCTCTTTCTTTCTTTCTCTTTCTTTCTTTCTTTCTTTCTTTCTTTCTTTCTTTCTTTCTCTCTCTCTTGAGCTGGGAGATCAAACAGGAAAATGCTATTCCTTGGTATTTCAAGTCCAGTTTTGTATAGTCCCTCTTTTCCTTCTGTACAATGGAATGTGAGGCAACTCCTGAGACATCAGCTGTACACTCTCATCTGCTCGGAAAAATCAAGTCTTAGTTGGGCAACTAAGAGTTCCTGAAGGTTTTGTTTCCTAATAGCTGACACCCTCCAAAAATTACTGGGTGGCTTCCATGTCATTTTCTCACATTGCTACTTCAGAGGAGTCATTCAGTCAGACAAAGCTCGTCTGATAGTGAGGTACCACAAAACTCCTTCTATTCCGCTGTCTGATTGGTTGATCTGACAGATCCATCCAAGTATCCTGGATCTGAATGCTTTTTGTAATCTGGTCATGAACATTGTGCTCTTGTGTGTGTTGTAATATGACACCTGCTGGATTCAAGAGGCTGGATGACAACGTCAAGTTTCAGTAGAAATGAATATTAACAAACAAATATGTTTGAGTTCTTCTTGTTGACAAAGCTTAGGTAGGTGATTCTAATGCTCCCTGTCAATCCGATAAATGGAAGGAAACAAAAATCATTTGACATATATTTATTATTTTATTTAGGTGTCAGGGATATTTACTTCTTTGTCTGTCTGTCTATCTATCTATCTATCTATTTTCAGCCTCACTCATGAATTCTGAATGCTTGCATTTGGCAGCAATTAAAATCTCATTCTACAGATTCCTTGTGGAGGTCAACCCCTCTCTTCCAATTTTTTTGTTTCCTGGAGAGTGAGATCGAGGTGCTGAATCTATTGTTATATCACAGAAGTCACAACAATTTATTTTGTAGATTATCTAAAACTCTCGTTTTCTCACTGCTTTCAGTCAGTCCAGGATTTTGGATGTGGAGAACGTCAATGATCAGTCTGGAACCTTGGACCTTGGACAACCTTAAGAACTGGCTCCTCTTTCTGCCCTCCAACACGAAATTATTACAGTGATAGCTTTTATCTTCAATTGATACCCCACAGTGCAAACTGATAGCTAATCTTGAGGGAAAAGAATAAAGACCAAGACAAATTTTGTCTCCATTGTGTGTTCACGAGGAGTCAGGTACGAGGCATAGCCAATATCATACATCTCAAAGTTAAATCTCTCTTAATCTGAAAACTCAACATTTCATCCACTTTGTTCACAGCACATCCATTAAAGTCTTACCTAAAACATAGAATAAAATTTTGACTTATAATAAAAAATACAGAAAACAGCAAAATTTATGGTATACCGCAAGCAAGACTTAAGAACAGAAGACTTATTTTATCACCACTACATTTAACCTTTATAAGAGCATCTATTATTTTATAATTTTTCTTTTAAAGAAAAAGTAACAAATATATGCTTCAGAGATGATAAAATTATTAATTTCTCTATGTTTCCCTTTTTTTGTATAGGGCATTTGCAATACTATGGGCGATAACTCTTAAAAATATATAAAATCAAAGTAAATCTCAGTTCCATTTAATTCTTCATTACAAAGTACTGACAAGTTTCTGCAATAACTCTGTATGACTATATCCAATATTTTAGGACTCTAAGAAATAGTTAAGTATGAAGTTTCTGAATAATTGGTATAATTATTCATCTATGAACTTCATTAAAAAGTCAGTAATGGAATACGTAGGAAAAACGTGCTCCTCTGGAGATATAGAAAAAGGCAGAACATCTCTCAATAATTGCCTTTATAAAAAAAAATCGCCCACATTAAAAGATGTTTTTAAGACAAGGTAGCAATCTCTGAATTAATGGTCTTCAAAACAACATTTTTAAACATAAGGGAATGGAATGGAATAAAAAAAGAAAAGAAAAGGAAAGGAAAAAAGGAAAGGAAAGGAAAGGAAAGGAAAGGAAAGGAAAGGAAAGGAAAGGAAAGG